>APFE031211285.1:0-25937 GCA_000404065.3 Pinus taeda | reverse complement strand
AACATCATGTTGGATATTATCCTTTAAAGACCCTATGGACACATCAATCCTATGCTCCTCTGGAATATATTTTACCCTTATGTTCAATTTTTGGAACTCCTCAATGTGCTCCATTGTTGAACCCTTTTGTTAGGCCCCTATACTACTAGTGTAACCCCTTATTGTTATTAGTACAACCCACTAATTATATTGATGTACCCATGTAGTGCCCATATTGTTACTATTGTGCCCCATAGAAGCCCACTATTGTTATTATTGTGCCCTTACATTATTATTGTTATGTCGGCTCTGATTATGTTATGAGCCCTTAGACTCCTTATATATAGAAAGGAGGTCTTTTCATTTGAATCATCGAAGAATTGTTCATTTATGTAATGTAAAGGAGGTTTCCCCCTTGAAGAGGCTGAATTCTAAGGCATTGATCTATCTTTTCTATCTTTTCTTGAGTTGGTTTCATAACAGGTCCTTTAATATACAGTGTTTGGGGATAAGGTGAGGTGGTAAGTAGTTTCAGGATTTTTAGTCCCGAAACACTAAAAGCAAAAAAAGGAGTTTATATGGGTAGTATCGGAAACTGCCCATTTCAGACCCCCGTCGATAAAGTTCGAACAGTGAATGAGGGCCGAGGAGGACCGTGGGCCATTAGATCATGGAAGAGTGTGCAGGATGAGAGGTGAGGTGGGGGGGGTATTTAACATATGAGTGGAAATGAATTGTGGGGTCATGAATTCAAGGGTGGAAGTGATAGTTGTGGGTCATGGGGATTAAATGAAATAACATCGGCTTATGAGACTTTTTTGTTAATTAAAACCTGTCATATATATATATATATATATGTTTTCCCAGTGTTACAACTTAGGGTTAAAACATTTGATGCTTCAATTTGATTTCACATGTTTACCTACCCTTTTACTCCTAACATTTTCACTTATTTTTCAAAGTGCATATAAGCTAATAAGTCAACATTGTCTTTTTATGCCTAATCTACCTTTATACGTTATTTCCACAATTGGCGCAGATTAAACTTTTGAGCCAATTTTATTTTCAACCTATTGCAATAAATTTAAATTAAATACAATCATGATTAAACTGTATGATTGGATCAAAAAAACTAGTGTGGCATCTAAACAAACTACACATAACTATTATTTGGAAAACTGAACTAGACTAAATAAGTGGCATTTAGAATTGCAATACTTTTAGAGTTTATTGTTTTTTCTTTTCTCTCTAACCTAACATTTTTTATTTTTTGCCTTCATTTTTTAGGGCATATATTCTAACATTTTCTTTGATATGCACATATTTATCAAAATATTTCCTAACATTTTCTATTCAATATTCTTTTTTGTCCATATCTTATCTTAACATTTTTTAAAATATATTTTTCATTTTTTGACTAATTGATTCTAACTTACCAAAACCAAAAAATGTTACAATAGAAGTCATGCACAATCCTTGGTAAAATACAAGTAAGTTAATTATGAAATTCATTTGATTCCTTTGATCTATGAAATTGTGATATAAAAATTCTTGGAACAAGACCTTACCAATGAAGCATCAAATGGGTATGAACTCACAATCAATTCCTTATGATGAAGTGCAAAGTTTCAAAGCAAAGTAGATGAGAAGCCATGGAAATTAGGGCATATAGTCCTAAGTACATGAAAGATAAAGACGTGGAGTCTTGGATCTATAATAAAAGGATTGGGACGCAAAGTCCTCAATATTTAAAAGATCAAGATGTGGAATATTAGATCCTTGGAATAGACTAGGGCACAAAATCGTCAATCTACTAAGGCACAGAGATGCATGAAATAGGGATGCAAAATTCTTGTTCTCAGGAAGAAAAATACCATTCATGGGAAACACATGGGTGAATTTCCTTAATAAAATCTCATTTCTGATAATTTTGGAGTGACTTTATAAAAATAGATAGTCATGTTTAGCATCTCACGTATGACTTTCCAAAAATAGTAAATAACCTTCAACCAATACAGAATCAAGTATAGTTGAAGGAAAATCACTAAATGTATCATTAATCAATCCTAATAGCTCAAAATTGAATTAATCCTCAATATTATTAATATTAATATTATATTTTATGAGACTATGATATTATTATTAAAAGGGAATTACAAGTCACCTTCATCTCCTCAATCACTTCACACCTCTTTCCTTGATGAATGTCATGGCTCTATGTAACTCTCTCTCTCTCTCTTTCAGTAATACATTACACTATCTTTTATGCACTCATCAGAGAATGGTATATTCCTCTTACACTCTCTTTAATGCATATGTTACACTCTCCTTAACTAAGGCATGCATACCTTTCCTTAATGGTATGAGTTACACTCCTCTAAATGGAATACAAGGCATGCATATTACTCCTCCTTTATGACAAGACTTTGTTGCTCCTCCTATATGTGTGTGTTGTGTATTCGCACTTGGAAAGGGGGGGGGGGGGGGTTGGAGGTGTGCATTGTGATACCAAAGAGTTGGAGACATTTAAAAAAAAAATGAGAGGAAGAGACATGGAGAGTAGCCAATTACTTTCGAAATGAATTTGAAATTGCTAAACTAAATTACTAAGTAGCTCTACCTAGTGGAGTTGACGATGAATGGTATTGGGAAGATGTGAAACTTACCTTCCTCAACTTGCCTTGTATATCTCTCTATTGCTATATTTTGATACTGCTTGTGAGCTCTTACAACATAGGGATTCTAGGGGAAGAAGTTATCCCTGCATATGGTTGGATTGAAAATTGGATGGTTTACAATGAGTTGTAAGGATATTGGAGCTAGAGCATGCTCTCATATTTGGAGTTGTATATATATGTTGTTAGGTATATTCATACACATTCTTGAAATTTTAGTTCCTTATTAGTTTAAAGTGTTGTAGAAATTTCAATTTATGGGAAATTACTGCTTGTGAATGTTTATGTTATGAGCTAACCATTAATGAATGGAAGCTATAGCTGAGAATGTGAATGCATGGGATTAAAAAAGGAATGTGTTGCCAAATTTTTCAAGTTCAGTTTATAATGAGTCTTTGACCATAGAGGGTCATATCTATTATCCAAATTCAATATTATATGTTTTATAACAAGGTTTCGGCTTAGCCTAAATTGGGTTATTAGTTGAAACCTAGTTGTATTTAAAATGTTGCAGACTAGATGTTTGAAGAAATTATACAATAGATGTAGTTTATTTTATGTAAGTAGTTTTTGTAAAATGTTGTTGCAAACTAATTGACAAAATGTATTAATTGTTGAAGCATTCAGACTACAATGAGTTTGATGAAAATATCATATTAGCATAAATTTGAGTTTTCTTTCTCCATATACAACTATAGATGAAGTTTACATACTTAATGATTGAAAAAAGATGTAAATGAGATAGTAGGAGTCCATTTTTTTATTGTTTTAAAAAATCAAATCGCTCGGCATTTTTATTACAATTCAACTCAACATTAGGGGGTATCCATACCTTATTTACCTGTAACCCCCAACTTGATTCCAAGAAAGTAATTTTCAGAACCTAGATCGTAGATTTGGGTGATTTTGCATATTGTTATTGCCAATTATGTGCACCCGTTGTTGAGTTTTTGATAAAAGACTAAGATTATTTATTCCTTGTTTCAAGATGCCAACATTTGAAGTTTCAATTTCTGAATTTTAGGAGTTAAATAGGTTGAAGAAGAATCTAGAATTCATTGTTGCCAAGTGTTTGACCACATGCCTCAATGGCTGAATTTTTTATGCACATAAATCATTAAATTAAATGTCTTAATGATTACAGCTTTTATGCACTAGAAATTTCAATAGATATAGCTTCCTACATATACAAATTTTTGTATGAACATGAAAGTTAATTTAGTAATGTTTCTGAAGTGCAATTAGAGAAAATTTTATTAGGACAGTTGTTTCTTTTATCATCTAAATCTATCATTAAAAAAGGGGTCACTACTGGAAACAATTTTACAGTGACCAGTGATGTAGGATTTAATTACTTGTGCAAGTGAGCATAATACATTTGGCCGAGTCACATGTATTAATGGGTATAATATTATGCTTTAGTGACATTAGAAAACAACTATTTGTGCCCAATCTATGCAGGTCCATTGTTTTACTTGGCACTTTTTGAAGAATAATATGTTTTTGAAATGGTAACAATAGTTTTTCTTGCTACAACATTCATTATACAATTCTCATGATTGAATTATTGCCTTAATAAGTGGGATTGGGAATTTTAAATTGATGAATTTGGAAATGTTTTTATGTCAACATATTTTGTGATTCCATTTCATAAACATATCATATTTATTAGGTTTATCGATGAAGAGAGGCATATTCTTCCCTAAGTTAACTTTCTATATGTATGTTAATACCCATACAGTTTTATGTTATTTTCGTAATAGAAGCATGATACTTTTGTGGCTATGATATCAAGGGTCAATAAGTAGAGCTTATTTAGCATAATCTAGGAAATCAAATAGGATCATCTAGCTTAATTTTCAAACATGACATTATGGTGGAATTTGTTTTGAGTCTTACTTAGAGCTCATGTATAAGTATGAATAGAGCCCATGCTATCATCTTTTAAAATTGAGAGGAAATTGGATTTTAAATTGGTTTTAAGGGAAAGTTTTCCTTGATTTCTTATGTAATATTTTTATATCGAAATAGATGAAGGAACATGATTACATGATAATGAAGTTAGTAATGTTACAAGAAAAAAACAATTGAGTATTAGTGATTAATGTGACCTCTACTTCTTGATATTACTCATGGTTGGTAAGGTGGGACCTTACATATGGTATCAGAGTCAACTACAACACTAGGGCCTAATGGGCCAACTTTCTTACTTGTAGGTTGATGATGTATACATGTTGATTTTGCATGCATGTTGAATTATTGTGTATGGTGACTTGGAAGTAGATTGGTTGCATAAGGGATATTATTATCATTAAGTCATTTATAAACTCATGAATAAAAATAATTCTTTCTTATATTGATTTATATTTTTGTTAGGACAAATTATTGGAAATATGTGAAAGGACATAAAGACATGCTGGGAAAGGATGTGCTTGAGATGTTGGGGTTAAACTAAATCATGTGAATGACTTGATTGTCAATGAGTGAGTGATATATGTGGAGTGCATGCATGATTGCATATATGTTTAATGCATCATTATCAATGTGATATGGGCATACTAGCCATCTTTACTAGCTTAAATTTTATCTATCAAGAAAATATTGGCCTAATCTAAACTATAGTATGATGATGCTGGTGTGTATACTTTGGGAATGTGTAACAAGTGTAAGGCTAAGATTCAATTAACGTTATTATTGAGTTCATCATTTTAATTTTGACTCTTTTCTTATCTACATTAATTGAAACTTAGAAAAAGCTACCTTGAAGGATGTCACTTTTAAATGTGAATATGTATTCATAAGTAATGTATGTGCATTAATTTTATGTGTTAAAATATGATTTGGGAATACATTCTTAATGATTAAGAATGGAAGTCATATGATTTCCTCGACATGATTTTGTGTAGTTTCGGTTGACATTATGCATCAAATAACTTGAAATTACTGAAAAACTAGGTTATGGTATGACCTTCCTAATGAACAAAAGGCTTAAATCACTAGGGCATGGAGGGTTTTCGAAACCATTTTAAAGAACACTTGAATGTTATGTTTTCCTTAAGTTAGGTATGGGTGTGCAATTCATACTATCATATATCTATGAGTTAATGTATGAGTGTGGAATCTATACTAACATATATCTATTAGATAAGTAATGAGAAAAGGTATGGGCATGGAATCCATACTAACATATATCTATGAGCTAAGTAATTCTTCTAGTTAGAATGAACAAAAGATATTTTGATGGAATCTCTTAAACATGGTTAAGGAGAATTGGTTATGTGTAATTAAAGTTAAATGGATACAAATTCATAACATGATTTTTCTTGAGATTTAAATCCATTATGTTTCTTTTATTACAAATGAAGATACTAAGATCGGTATAGTGAACACCATTAGGTGGTTTAAAATGTTTGGAATAACTGACTTTGATATATGGAGTGAAGTGTTAACTAGGTATATATCATATAGTATTGCAATTCTTATGTATGTATTGGATTTAAGTAGAATTAAACTGATTTTCAAATTCTTGAAATGTAGAAAAAGATTATTGTGATAAGTTGATGAAATAACTTTTCTATTGGCTTAAGACAAATTAGGTCTAGGAAAGTCATAATAGTATCCTTAATGACTTT
Organism: Pinus taeda; assembly: GCA_000404065.3. Lineage (NCBI taxonomy): Eukaryota > Viridiplantae > Streptophyta > Pinopsida > Pinales > Pinaceae > Pinus > Pinus taeda. The sequence goes on along the minus strand of APFE031211285.1, from coordinate 19,651 downwards.
ATCAATTGCATATTGGACGAATTCTATTCAAACTAAATTAATTAGATAAATTATGAGGATTGTACTCATGAACCACTCTAAACTATTGTTAGTTAGGCGATCAAGTCAAAATTGATATTGTTTATGAACTTGATGAACTTCTTTCTTGAAATTCGATTAACTTGTAAATTGTTCATAGAATAACATGTTTAGAAGATAAACATGTTTTGTGCTAATAACTTTATTTTATTTTAACTTAAAGGAGAAATGTATCTGAATAATGAAAATCTTATTTGAGTTCATGTTTTACAAGAATATGTGCTTATGACATTTTTTGAGGGAGAAATTGGAAATTGAGATCACATTTTGATGCATTGGAATTGTTGCAAGATTTAGAAACCTAAGATGACTGTATTGTATGTGGAATGGAAGAGATTATTGGATTTAGTAATTTTTTTTGGATGTATAGTTCTATGAGTAGTTATTATTCCTACAAAAGGTTGTAATCTTTTGAGAAGGAGGTAATCCACCTTAAAAAAAGGGGCTTAGCTTTAGGATAGAAATTCCCTTGTGATAGTCTAAAGCTTATTCAAATTCAAAAAGATTCTTTATATTTTGAGAAATGTATTGTTTTCATATCTTCTTTTTACGTATATATTAATAGTAAGGAATAAGATTTCAAACCAAATGAATTGATTAATTACTGAATAGAAATCATGAGTTATTTTATAGTTGGAAAACAAATTGTCTTACAGTTATCAAGGTAGATTCAATAATATAGAGATCATATTTTCATAATTATGAGAGTTTTCCTTGATTACAAGTCGCTTTCCAAAATATATCATTAATTTTCTTTTGGAATGAAGATGTTCTAACAAAATCATTCATAATTGATTCTCAAGTAAGAGAAGTGATAATAATGAAGATTATGGGAACTACAAGAATGTTCTATAATAGGAAAGTTGGTTAATGGTGACTGTATGGAACCTTAACTTGTTAGTTAAAAAAAATAACAATAAATTAAAGTATATCTTGAACCTCAAATTGTGATTTTTCCTAAAGAGTAAACATTTAGTAAAAAAAAAATGTACGTAGATCCTAAAGATTTTGGTTGTGAGGGTGTCTTATGGAATGAAAAAGGGAAAACATGGATTGAGAAGACATAAATCAAGTGGGATACAAGAGTGGGTTATATATATGACATGTTTTATTGAATAGTTTTAATCGAAATTGTATGTGGATGATTTAATGTTTCTCGTATACCAATTTGATTGTGTGATGGAATGGACCATCATTGTCATTTATATAACTAATGTGGGAGTGTTTTGTGAGTTGGAAAGCTCAATTTTTCTATAGAAACCTAATAGAATGATGCATGAAATATTATTGAATTCTTAATGCATTAGACATGGAAAATACAAATTTGTAATGTGAAATCATTATCATAGTATCCAGATATAATATGCTTGATTAGATGATTGTTTGAAATAGTATGTATTGTAGTGTATGTTTAAATCTATTTAGTATCGAATAAATATACATGGTAATTGATTAATAATGGTATTTTTTTCTTCATGGACAACCATCTGCATTTAGAAATATATATATATATATATATATATAGTTATCAAACAACTATAAAAGGGAGGAAAAAGTGTATTCTTTAGTTTCTAAAGTTGAGCTTAGAAAGTTTCAGAGGAATATTCTTGCTTTAAAACAAAATAAATTAATTTTATCTCATTAAGGAAGTGAGATATCTATATTAAGAGTCTTTATGATTCCTTGGACACTGTGGGAAACATCTTAAACACTCCTATAGAGGACGATATATTTTCTTTGGAAGATGTGGAGTTCGGGATTAAGAAACTCGCGAATGGGAAAGATACGGATATTGAAGGCTGCAATGATGAAATTTCCAAAATGGGAAGATATATCCTCATCCCTCATATACAAAAGCTCCTCGATTTGAAAGTGAGACATGACTTCCCTAAGACTTAGACACAAAGCCTTATTGTGCCTATCTTTAAAAGTGGGTATAAAAAAATTCCCTCCAATTAGAAAAACATTATGATCAACCACACTTTAGCCAAACTGTATGGGCTCATTTTGGAAAAGAAGATTAGCCTCTACCTTGAAATCCATGGTAAAAGAGCTAAAGGGCAAGCCAATTTTAGGAGACATCACTCAACTATTGACTGTGTTGTTACTCTTAGTGTCACTATTGAATATTGCAATATAATAAAATTGATCTCTTCTATTGTATTTTTCCAAAGAAAAATCGAAATTTTTATAACCAGGATAAAAAAATTGCATAGTATATGCCGAAGCATTCATTTTTCTCTATAATTTTTCGAATCATAGAGCTCACTAGATGAGAACATTCAGCCCTATCCAGCTAAACATGTAGGGAAAATCACTGAGCAGATACACGGCCTCCTAATATGAGGAATATTTGGGCCATTGCTTGTCAAGATGGTGAGCTCAAGAAATTAAAAAACAAAAATTTATGAGAAAAGACCATAGTGGGAAACAAACAAGCTAACATTTGGGGGGATCATGAAATCCTCCCCTTTTTCTTCTCGACTTTTCGCCATTCTCCTTGGGTCGAAATTATGGGAACAAGTTGAAGTGAATTTTCTTCGTTGGGTCAGGGATTTTCCTTGTATGAATTAGAGCTATCTGATGAGTGCTGCCTTTTGGTTCCACTGATTTCTATTGAATTTGAATTCTTTCCCGATTGTGATTCCATAGGCTCTTGTCGAGAAGTCTTCCGAGTTTCTGTTTGGTTGCCTTCATTTAGGATGGGCTCTTCCTCCTCATTATCTTCCTCCTCTTTCAGATCTAGATGGGTGAAGTTCCATCCCTTTTGATGGTTGCCTGTTTTTTTCTTTCTGCGTTTGTTCTTTTTGTATTCTGGACATGCATTTTGCAGGTGTCCAGTTTGTCAACATATTCTGCAGCTGAAAGTTGTATTTTCAGAGTCTAATCACTACAACCAGTTGTGATCTTTGTGTTTTAGTTTTATGCTTTCCGGTAATCCTTTGTTGAGGTCTACTTCCACACATATGCATGTGAAAGTAAAAATTCCTTCATCGATTCTTTATGTATCTATTGTGATGAATCTACCTATGGAGTTTCCTATACATGCAAGTATCTTTTGGTCCTAGAAATGGATAGGGAGATTGTGAATACGTCCCCATATATGCATCCTAAAAACAACAAAGGTGTTTTCATCAAACTCCGGAAACCATGGAGTGATAAAGAGACCCGAAGATCCCCAGAACCATGGTCCTTCCTAAATCACAAGGTCTCTGACCTTTGGTGACTAAAATTTAACTATAAAAAACCCTTTGGAACATAGATGGATCTCACAGTCCAGAGACCATTTTTTAAGTATCCAATGAAATAGATCCAAGGGCTTGGGCCAAAAACCGTTAAAACAACAAATGATGGCTTGCTTTTCATAGCTGTCACATACCTTCTCTACTTTTGCTATATCAATTGTTAGTTCTGGTGTATGTTGCAGTTGCTCCACTACGTATGGACTTGGTTCTGTTCCGACTAGCTTTGGAGCTGTTGAAGGAGCTTTTCCACTTTGTAAAATATGCTTGTAAGATGTTCTTTTGCTTCTGTATTGTTGGTGCTGATCTGGGTTGTGATTTGATTTGGACCCACTACCGCATTCTGTTGATTTGCTGGTTTGCACCTCCTTGTAGTCCCATATTCATAATGATTGTAGATCCTGGCTTGATGTTGTAATCCTTCAAGGTTCTGTATTCCTGTAGCGATCTGCCCTGTGTTACTAGGTGTTGCTTTCCAGACGGGTAACCAATCTAATTGGCTATGTTGTTTTTCAAATTTATTACACTATCTGTAGCATAATTCCAGATCAAGGTTGTATTCCGCGTGGGCGTTCTAACGAAGATTTGAAAGCGATTGGGTATTGTCCTGGCAAAGCTAGGACTGGTGATCTGGGGCCAGGATCCAGTCTGGAGATCTTCCCTTCCAGCTAAAGTGGCTTCAACTGCTTCTACCACAATGGCCTTACAGAGATCGATAATGATATTTGCATTCGACAAATTCTGCTTCCCAGAAATATAGTCAACCATCTTTAAGAGCTCAACCAGCCATAGGCGCTCCCATCCATCTATCAAAACCCTGGCTGGCTTCTCTTGATCTGCTTTGTTGGTCCCTTCAACTCTGAAAATAGTCTTCTCAATGAAATCCGTGTCTTTCCCATTTTCTAGATCTAGGTAAAACAGAACTGTATCAGATCTCTAGAGAAATACTTGGCCTTGGCACTAGGCTTCCTTCCACCAGGGTGTAGGAATTAATGAATTGTTGAGGTTTGCCATGGCTCACTTGACCATCGTTGGGTACTTGCTCATGGCCATCCAAGGCTCTCCCTCATACCTTGTTCTAATGCAGCCTAACTCTATCTTCATCAAATGAGTGAAATTGTGGATCGGCCATGACTTGAATAACCTAGTTGCATCTGACATATGGAGAGAAAGATCCGCGTCAGATAAGGCAAATCTTATTTTAGGTCTTGACCATAGCATTTCCCATGGCTCGAGATCTATTTGCTCGACTGCGTGAGGGCTTCGATCTAATCTTGGGAAGCTCCCCTCCTCGGTTTGCAAAGTGTCGATAGTAGTAATCGCAGCAAGAACCCTAGCCATGGCACCGATCTAGATCTGATCTCTTCTATTGCTATGTTGGCTTTAGAAAATATTTAGACATTATTCCTTTGGATAAGCTTTTGACAGAGACTTGAACAGATAATGGTTCCTCTTGAATTGATGATTTTTGTCACTAGACTATATGAGAATGTTATTTCCAAGCTTAAGACCATCAATTGTTGGTTTACATAAATTAAATATAATATCAGAGTTAAGTAAGGGTGTCCCCTATCCCCTACCCTTTTTGGCATTTACATTGATAAGCTAGAAGAGTGTTTGAAAGTTGCAGGATGTGCTGGCCCCCACTTCGTTGGTATGGTCATTACTCTTCTCTTTTATGCTAACGATATCATTCTTCTAGCTATAAGCCATGATGATCTTGACAATCGTCTTAGAATCCTCCATGATTACTACTCCAAGATGGGTATGAATGCTAATACTAATAAGACTAAAGTCGTTATAATTAAATCCAAAAATATTAGCTATGATAATTTCATTTACAATAACAATTAGTTGGATAAGGTGTCTTCATACAAATATATAGGTATTGACATTCATCATTAGCTCAACTAGAAGAGAAAAAAATTATAGGACATTGGAAAGCATATTATGAGCTTGACTATAATTGTAAGTCAACAGATCTTTGAGCAAGGAGCTAAAAAAAAAAAATCTCTTTAAGGCACTCATTACCCCTATCATAGTATATGGATGTGAGATCTGGGGCTATAGTATATTTAGAGAATTGTGGAGGAAGATTGAGCTAATCCAAAAGAAATTTATAACCTACAACCTCAACATTAAAGGAAATACTCCCTAACCTTTCATCTTGATTGAGGTTGGCCTTTCTTCCATTGAAAACATGGCTATGTTTAGGAATCTGATATAAGAATAATATTTACAACATGGAAGCTAAGAGACTCCCCAAAATTTCTTCTAACTCTAGCCCAAAGCCCCACCTTCAACTTAAATGAGGTTGGCATAAGAATTCTCAAGCTTGGCTTAACCATTGGGGGATAAAGAAGGAGATTATCTTGGAGAATAAGGATAGTATTAAAAATATTATTACTTTCAAATTTAAGGATAAGTTGTGGGACATTAAGCAATTAGAAGGAAAAAGGAAGCTAAGGTATTATAAGGAGGTGATCAACCCCAATCTTGCTAACTAGAATTATCTTTCTTTCTTGACTAGTGCTAAGAAGAAAATGAATATATGAAGATAAGAAATAATTCTCATGAGCTTCAAAGTGAAAACAAACATTGGTCAATTTCAAAAGCACCTTGGGACGAAAGAGTCTATCACCTTTATGATACTAACAAAGATGGAGATGAAAAACACTTTCTCTTTGATTACCTAGCTCTCACTCACATATGTTCTAATTTCCAAAACCTTTACCACACTACCAACCTTATTGACTTGTTGAGTCAACAAACTATAATGTTCACCCAAAAAATTCGAACAAGAAAATCTTCTACACAGTTCACAAACAAAGTTTAAGACAAAACTATAATGATTAAGGAACACTTCTCTCCTTTCTTTTTTATCATAAAAATAAAATATTAAAAAATCTTAATTAATCTCTTAAATTCTTAAAGGATCACCACCACCAACCCAACTTTTAACAATATCATTAATCACCACCGCCTCTTTTAACAATGAAATGAATCACACTTATTTTTTAACATTACAAATTATCAGATATATTTAAAATATTAAATTAATACTTATTTAAACGAGAATCCTTTATATATCTTTTAAATTAATTTTAAAAGAGATGCATCACGTTCCTTTAAAGTTAATAATTATTATAAAATATTTATTTACTTTTAACATAGAAAATATTAAATATATTTAAAATACATAAACTTTAAAAAGAAAATCATCTTAAATTTTATACTTATTCTTAAATAAAATCATTCAATAGTCATTTAAGGTTAATAAATCCGTATATAAAAGCTTATTCTCAAATAAATCATTCATAGTTGTTTAAGGTTAATAATCAGTATAAAAAAATATTCTTAAATAAACCGTTCATAGTTGTTTAAGGTTAAAAATAGTATAAAAAGTTGTTAATTAAGTTATTGGTAAATATCGAAAAAAAATTAAAAGGAAAAAAAAAATTTACTATATTTCTATATTTCGTATCGTTAAAATTAGCCATTGCACTATATGTTGCAATGAGAACGCGAGAAGATGGAAGCCAAATTCTATGTAATTTTATTCATTTATCAATGTTTTTTTTGAGAAAAACTTCCAAATTTAAATTTTGTATAATATAGTTATATTATGGATTATAATTGCAAGATGGATTCATTACTAAAATCACCATTTGTAGAATTAATAGACTATTTTATTGAATGTTTCATCATTTCAATATACATGATTTATTTTATTTTGAATGGATAATATCAATATAGATTTTGGCACAACTTTTAATGATTGAATAATGAAATCATTATTGAGTGATTATATAGATAAGGTGCTCTTTTCTATACAAGTGTACTTCAATATATATAACCTAAGATGACTTCAAAGTCAGCTAACAAGAATTCCACTTCCACATTTTGCTTTCTTTCTCCTAACAATGGGGAGACATAAATAACTGAAAGAATATGAAAAGCTTATTCAATGGACATTACCAATACTACCCATTCTAAGAAAAATAATCAACGATAGGACATAAGTAGTTAACTTGTTCTTCTTGTTGGGCTAAAAAGCGAAGGAAATCCCTTGAATTGAGAGTTAACATTAGTGTAAGAGTCACCAAAGTATGGTGATACATCCTCCTTGCGAATGTAAACTCCATAGTACATTACTCAATGATATTATTAGACAATATGTCTAGATGAAATTACTTGAAGGATAGGAAACTCCAATCTGAGTCTTCGTGCTATAAAATATGAAGAAAATATAAGCTTTTGAACATTTCATAACCACTTAAAGAACTATGCACCTAGAAACCAATCGTTGTACTCTATCATTGCCAAAAAAAGACTTATTCACTAAAAATAAGGAAAAAAACTCGATGGATCAGATTTAGAAGGTTATAGGAAATGAAAAGATAAATACTCCCAATGTAGTGAATTATTATATAATTTAAAAGATATATTATATGATTTTCAAGATTTTAAAATTAAAAATAGAGAGAGGAAATATTGAAGATTTTTTATTGAAATATTATTAAGTTGTATTTTCTATTTATTTATAATAAGGTAAAGCTAGGGACATTTTTAAATGTCTTGTTTTGTGAAGCCTCTGGTTTTCCATGTCTTTTCTATTTTTTCCAGTGCATTAAGTACCTAATCATAAGCACACCATCGATGAGAAATTGTTTGTGTCTATGAGAAGCATAAGATAGGGTATTTATTTTAGTTTTGATATTATTAGTTATAAATAAGTACCTAATAATAACCACACCATCAATGGGAAATTGTTTGTGTCTATGAGAACCATAAGATAGGGTACTTATTTTAATTTTGATATTATTAATTATAAAAATATTTTGGAGCTATTACATCTTTATCTAAAAGTTTTTAGAGATGTTGTATCCCATTCATATAAGATAATTGGAGTTATAAGAGTCTCATAGAGGTGTTTTTTCGTATCCCATAGTTAAAGGTTTACTAACTTATAATTGTTTTGAAGTTCATAATAAGTTTTTCATCCTCAATTTATCATTTTCTCAAATCTATTGTTCCAATTGAGCTTTTGTTGAATATTGATTTTGAGATATTTGTATGAAGGAACTTCCTCCAAGCTTTTTTTTTCCACATACAAAAATATAGTGGGTGATCTTTTTGAATAAATTATTATAACCTTTATTTTGTTGATCTTCATAGTCATCCTTGTATTAGAGAAAAATTCCATTAGTATTTTTAGTGGTTTGTGAGGGTCATAGAGACTCCTCACCATAAGAAAAATATCATTGACATAAAGAAGTAGAATGATGACCATGCAAGTGAGAGTTATGTCAACACAACTTACATTTTTCAAACATATCCTCTAACTTATCAATGTATATGGTAGAAAATATAGAAGACATAGAACAACGTTACTTAAATATTATATTAATATTAATTTCTTTTAAATAACCTTCCATGTTCTTAAACTTAAATTAACTTTATAATACAAACTTAATGTAGTAACTCTCAACTAAGAAAGAACTATTAACTCTTTTCACCTAATTCAAAGGTTAATACATAATACTATGTAAAAATATTTCCTATATTCATAATACATTATACTATTTCCAAATATTTTTAATAATATTTAATTTTTTATGATTCATTTCTTTTAACGAATTATTATAATATATATAATATGGAATTTAACATTAGTAATTATCATCTTTATTGAGATATTAAAATATATTAGATTCTTTTTCATTTCAAAAATATATAACATTTTCATAAAATAGGCTTTGTACAACACTATGGACCAATAACATGTCTTATCAATCCAACATGCCAAAAAAAAACAATTACTCATTTCATATAACACTTGCCCATATGATGTTTTCCTTTTAATTAATAAATTTAATTAAAAGAGCAAAAACCCATAACTACTTATGAAATAGATCTTAGTTTTTTATTTGTGTATCTTACTAAGAATATTTTAGAATGTTCTATGTGGGTTACATCCCTAGCTTCCACCACCTATTAATAATTGATAATTATATTAGCACAACCATATAAATTAATAAACACCAAAACACGTACTTTATAATACATATTACATTGTTAAAATTAAAATAAATCATAACAACAAACTAAATTATAATTTTATTTTAAATTAATATTAATGATAAAAAAAATTACTATATAAGTCAAACATATATACTTTAAAAGAAACATGAAACATTTTAAACCATACAAATTTAGCTCTACTTTACCATAAATATTATTAATTTATAAATAGATTGTCTTACAATACCATGGCTTATCAATACCACATGCCCAAAAATCATAACCTACTTGATATGACACTTGTCCATATAACATTTTTTTTGTAATTAATCAATTTAATTAAAAAGGTAGGAAGTGCATAATTACTTTGGAGATAATTCTCAACCATTGATTTGTGAATACTATCAATAGTTTAGAATATTTCTTGAATGTTAAATCCAAACCATCCATCTAATAATGATGATAATTAAATTAAAATTATGAAATCCCTATTTCAAAATAAACATACTTATCACTGTAATTAAAATTCTAGAGGCCTTATTTTAAAATAGAAATACCTATCAACATAAATATATTTTTTTACTCCAATTCCGCTCCAACATTCACTCCATAGAATATTGTGGACTTTGCTAATCATTAGTAAAATGTCTACCATATGTAGAAATGAAAATATTTAAAAAATTACTTAATCAAAATTTCCATGATAATAATTGGTACATACAATTGGAATATTATCAATGACATTTACAATTTAATTTAAGCATATTGTTAAATTGTTTTTTCTCTTATAAGATAATAAAAAAAAAAAATATTTATTTATTTATTTATTTTTATTATAAAATTAAGTTATAATATAAATATTTAAAAATTAAAATTATTTTTAATTTTAAAACAAATAAGTATTTTTATTTTAAAAATAAAATAAATAAATATAATATATCTTATGCTCATTTTTTTTCTTAAATTTTGTTATTTAATAATTTAATAACTAAATTGTCAAGTGTAAAAATCGAAATATATTTATACTTGAACAATGAGAGGTGTCGAGGTGTCTAATTGATAAATGAAATAATAAATGCCATAGAGAATGTTGCTAGTTTCTGAAAAATTAGTTGAGATTTAAAATATAGTGTAAAATAAAGCTAACGATTTTCTAATTAACTGATCTAAAAATGGGGCACTTAGACTTCTTGTCTAACTTACAAGAACCTCTCCCACTTCCAAAGCGTATTTATTCCCAAGTCTTTATGATTAACCAATGCGAAATTAAATATGTGCTTTGCAATATAGGTGTATGCTTATCTCTGTTTTAGAATTGTTTATGTGTTGTAAGTTGATGTGCTTAAACTGATATATAAATACATATAACAATAAATAATGCAGCAGTAAAACAAACACATAAGATAAAAATTTGATTAGGAGTTCAACCAAAACTCTTGGGCTATGTTTCTGTGAGCTCTAGTCAACTCAGCTAGGCTCTCTAGGATTATGGCAAGGTCCATTTTACAAGCTCTTGGCTCAACTCCACTATTTTACATAGAAATAATGGGTTTAGACACCATTTTATCCCTGGCTCTTCAAGCTCTCAGCTTTCTGGCTCTCATCTCTCGCTCTAGCTCTTGGCTCTAGCTCTAGCTCTTCGGCTCTGGCTCTGGCTCTACCTCTTCGGCTTTGGTTTCTTTGGCTCTCTACAACTTATAGCTCTTTGGATTTTCACTTGACCTCCAAGGGACTCCCTTGGCTGCTCTGCGTAGTAGCTTTTGCTCTCTCTGCCTTCGGCTCTACAATTGTCTTGCAACTACTTTGCAACTTCCTCTACCTTCTCTATGCCTCATTTGAGGTACCTTCCTGGCTTTTTGGCCACCCAACCATTTCTTTGCATTTCATTATCCCTCAGTGGCTCTGCAACTTCTCTGCTCTCAGTCAGTTAGACTGGCCATCTAGCTTTGTGGCTCCATGGCTTCAAAATGCATCATTTCCAGTAAAAATGCCTACTGTAGCATGGCATGATGATCAAGAGCGGTTACAAAAGGAATCAGGGCCATTTCATTGGAAAAAACCCGAAAACTAAGAAAAATCTATTACACGGAGTTTTATGGAAAAATACACTATCATGTGTGTATTTCGGACATGAAATTACATTCAATCACCCATAACTTCCCTACCAGGTTCGCCATTAGGCGTTATATCACATCACATAGGCATATTGCATAAAATCCCAATTACACGGGAAATCATTGAAAAACCCGTCAAAATCCTTTTTATCGGATTTCAAATATTATCGCATCTACCCTAATATGACATCGGGTATTCCTTTGGCTAATATTGCAATTCCCAATGTCGAGCTATGGGATCTCTGATCCAATGGTCATCATGCATTTTGGGGCGGCTTAGGAGTATGGAGGTTACCTGCCTGAAAAGGCGTTTTCCTCTCTCCTCTGCTAGCCATGTGTCGACCAGTCTGTGGGATCGGGCAGAGCCAGCCCAATACCATTTACCACTTGAGGCCCACCCCAAATCCGCCTTTATAGAACTCAAATTTTTATGAATCGCGCCTAAATTCCCCTTCAGGTCTGGCTTTGTCACCTTCGGGCATTTTCCTTTGTATTTTGGTTTCTACATCGAAAAGCGCTTTTATACAGGAAATTCCCTATATGGCAAAACTCAAATGTTATCAAATGCACCGATAGAGTCCATCGGGTCTAGCATTATCACCCCTTGTACATCGCAATTGCGAGTTGCATTGGCCCGGGGGTCTAAACTTTTCCTTGTGGTAGCGTTGATACCAATTTGTCGATCCAATCATCGACAATCAGCATATTGCATAATTGCAATTGTTGAGGCTGGGGTCCCAATATCACATACATACTTGCCTCCGACCTGATATATCAGATCAGTTGATCGATGTTTCTTCCGCTTTCCACTTAAGTCCGCCCTTGGACCCTCTCTAATGCAATTTCCCTTTCTAAGGGTTTTTTTCCCATTTTAGGGGATTTTAGGTAATGATTTCCCTTCCAATGAAGATTATTTATCTAAATTCAAAATAATTAGAGTTTTACTTGTAGACTATAAAATTGATATGAAGGATGGCCAATGCATATATTTTATGCTTTCCAAGCTCATTCCCACATATTCTATTTTTGTATCTACCTTTTATGCCATTAGATAATATCTAAGGGATGCATTAAAAAATCCCACTTTTGAATATTTTTGTCTCTTTGATTAAAGAGCAAGACAAGCTCTTGTATATTGGATTGATAAGCCTACAAACATATCTAACAAGTCCTTAGTGTCCCAATGAAAAAATAAAACCAAGCATCCCTGAGAAGTAAGAAACAAGCATTAAAAACCCTGTTACCCAGCTTTTAATCCCAATGGTGATAAAGGAATAAGATTAAACAATAAGAAGGCTAAAAAGCATTGAAATTTTTAAAGAAAGATGATCATCTCGAGTTCTCCTTTAATGAAACATCTACTTCTTCTTCTAATGAATAGGTTATCAGTTCTACAGCATCTTATCATATGGTGGAGGATAAATCCATATTGTAGAATCAAACAAATATACATTGGTGATGATATATCTCTTGGTGTTGTAGGATACACAATATTTAAGTTAGATCATGGTCATTTCAATGGTATAATATGTTTTCAAAGTCATTCCTACAACTTTATCTCGATATATTAGATGTTCATTTAAGTGAAGGTAAAAAAATATAGCTTTTACCTCACCAAGTTGTAGTCGAGGATATAAAATATATTAAGCATGTCCTCGCCACTATAATAGTTGATGATATTACCACGTTGTACAAGTTTGAGAACACAAGGTCATCCTCTTTCCATCAATTTTTATTTGTCTTAGAGATGACTTGATCAAACTTCGACATGAGATGTTTGGTCATCTAAAATATCTCCCATTGCGATAGCTATATAATGAAAATGTGGTGACTAGTCTTACTCTCATTTCTTGTAGAGATGGTGTTTGTTACAATGGTGTTCTTGGAAAAACATCTTTGGGACAATTTTGAAAAATATGTTTCTTTGCACACCTTAGGCCCCTGAGATCTTGTTCATACTATTTTATGTGGTCCATTTTCTTCTCCTTTATTTAGGCACAAGTACTTCTTGTATTACTCCCTCTCACCCCCTTCGTACCATCCTAACTATGTGAGGTGCTACATATTCCTCTAACTCGACCATCAAGGTCTATTATGAATATGGGGTTACAAAAATCCTCTTTTTCCAACTTCGTCAAAACCCAATATAAATACTACCATCATGTTCCACTTGTCAACAACCTTCTGGTGATATAAATTTAATCTCAATCTAACCTCTAAATTGCAAGTTATGCCCATTTGAAGTTTAGCTAATTATATTGTGCCACGTCAATAAGGGAGTTCCACATGGAATCCATGTGTGACCCACGTGGCTCTACCATGTCACCAAAAATGGTTCCACATCACCCTTAGCCCCTATGTCGCATATTCATGGCCATTACCACATCTTCATGGGATTTTTTAGGTTATCCTAGGCTCGTGGGTCCCACTAGGGCCAACTCTTTGTGTTATTTGATCATTTCACATTATATATGATTCCAAGGAAATTTGAGGTGCAGTCTATTGTCCACTGTCGACATGCCTCGATCTTCTAGATCCTTGGATCACTTATCTACATAGTGGAATATTCAGTTCAATGAACATAAAGGTCTCCACAAGGGCATGCACCACGTGCCACCCCAAGATCTCGAATTCCCTAGATCATATGCATGCTAAATGGAAATCGATCCCAACCTTGTCCAAGAATTTTCATATGTGGGCAACTCGACTACCACTGGATGCTCTAGATTCTGAATGAAACATCCACTTATGAGAAAAATTGGTCCTTGCACAAGTGATCCACGAATAGAGGGCCCACCTTATATCTTTAGTCATGAATTTTTCCTTTCCAAAAAATTGGTCTGAACTAAATCTAGGCCATTCTCAATGCAAACAAATCTTGTCCAACTAGATGCTTAGATTACTAAATACATTTGCAAGTGAAGCTAGAAATCTTCCCTCACATATATGGATGCAAATAACTCTTGGAAGATGAAAATATATTTGTCTTAGATACAAATTCCATTAAGAATACCATCCTGTCCCGAATGAGATTTGGATTTCTACCAAAACTTGTAATGAGGGAAATTCAAGGGAACTTATTAGAATTTCTTAAGACAGGGCATTTGCATAGAACATCAAATTCTAGGGACAAGAACCAGGTTCTAAGATCTAACCTTCAAAATTAATATGCTCGGTCTATAGGAGATTTAATGGCACCAATAGGCATAACTTTCATTAGATCCTAAGAAAAAGAGAGAAATGGATCCAAAAGCTAGATTTCATAAGAAAACCATAGACCATGCTTACTCAGTGCAGCTCAAGACATCACAACAATATACAAGTGTGCATAACCATAAAATCTTCACATTGCTCTTAAAATAAGTGATTATTAGCTCTAGTTGAATATTTATTTAACATACAACACATGTGTTACCTTCTTATCATGTGAGTTATTCTACAATCTTAAACAACTTGTCATTGAGCTATTAGATTCATAAACATTATAGATAAATGAAAACACTTGTAATAATAGGTTAACTGAGGGACTTCAAGAAACCAATCATATTCATATAACAACTCTGTAGTTCATGAAGAAAATAAAAATCACACAATTCTAGAAGATCAACTTAACCATAAAGATAGAGAAGGCAAGTTGTACACCATGAATATACAATGAATTCAACACCTTTCATGAGTGTTGAACCATAAAGAAAACAATGACATATCATGCAATTTCATGATCCATATTTCAAATGGCTACAAGTAATTAATATACCTACCTTCGACCTGATATATTGGATCGCCCGATCGAGGTTTCTTCTACTTTCCGCTTAAGTCTGCCCTTGGACCCTCTCCAATGTGATTTCCCTTTATAAGGGTTGTTTTCACATTTTAGGGGATTTTGGCACCTCTTTTTCTAAAGAACAAAGGGCATCTTCTTTTTGTGATAACTTCTACATCCTAAGTCCATTTTTTCCCACTCAAGTTGCAGTAGATTCAGAATGAAAAGATCTCTGCAATGAGGCTACGTCCAGGAACTTCCTTGGACTTTCATTTTCCTCTATGAGGAACACTTAGACTTAGGAGTCTATCCAAAATCCATTTTGGATCATTAACATCATATGGTATTAACTTAATTAAAATCACAAAAATCAATAATAATTTATTTCAACCCCATAGCTTTTGAGCAACAATAAGTTAAAAAGTTTTATTTTAACCTTTGAACCCCCTAAGATTTTAAACAACAAGTCTACAATTGTACTCAGAAACCCCATCTGCAAAAATCCATTCATTGTTTCATGAAAATTTAAAATGTAAAATGCTTGGTAGTCACACCATATTGAGCTAAATTTCACTCTCATATAAAAATGATTGAGCTAAATTTATTTTTTTGAATGAGAATTTGCCAACTTGATCACAAAAATGTACTTAGAAACTCCCTCTACAAAAAACCATTCACTATTTCATGAAAGTTTAAAAGGTAAAATGCTTGATAGCTGCACCATATTGAGCTAAATTTCACGCTCGTATAAAAATGATTGAGCTAAATTTCACACTTGTATAATAATGATGTAGCATAAAAATTGATTGAGATCCAAATATGATAACTAAATTAATTAAATAAAACGTGGGTACAAAAGGCCCCAAAATTTAAGAAAATCTGGCATACTACATTGGATAATTTACCAAATGTTCATACTTCTTCAAAAAGGGATGTGAAAGCAGCCAACGTGCATTATGGTGAAGTAATGCATCTTTTTTAAGGCAACATGTGATAAAACTCTGAAACTATGGCAATGCATCAGGTGGCGGTGATGTAGGGTCGCCCAAACAGAGGGCCACCATTAAAGTAGGCTAATCAAGTCTCTGCCTCAGAGACAAATTAGGGAACCTTCCAAGCACACATTTCAACAAAGATAATCCCCCAAACTCCATATATAACAATGTAAACTTTGAAATAGGAACTATAAACTCGAAACGGGAACTCTTGCCAAAAATCCCATAAGAACATCAAAAACAGTGCTAAAAACGAAAAGTGTTGACACTAGAATAACACCTTTTTTTCTAGGGTAAATTTTCAACATGTCTTAAAAATGGTAGTGAAAACCAATTTTTTGTGCAAAAAGTGTCCAAAAAACTCCCTCAAAACGAAAAGTATTGATTTTTCAATAACACTTTTTTTTTTTTTTTCAGTAAATTTTGTGCAGAAAACACCATCAATATGAAAAGTGTTGACGTTGGAATAACGCTTTTTTTGAGGAAAAATTTTCAACATTTGGAAATAATGGCATAAAAGATTTATCATGACTCCAAAAAACATTAAAAATTCAAAAGAATAATGAAACATAAAAAAAGGAAAAAAAATTAACACAATGAAAAAACATAAAAAAAAATGTTAAAAAAGAACAAAATTAAATTAAAAAAAAAACAAATATATAAAAAGGACCAAAAATATCAAACTAAAAAAAGGAATTAACAAAAAAAATTCAATTCATAAAACTGTTAAAAGAAAACAAATACTTATAAATATAAGAATTGAAAACTTAAAAAGAAAATTAAAAATTATAACCAATAAATAGTAAAAAAACATATTTTAAAATAATGTAAAAAAAACAAAATATTCCGTAAAAAAATTTGGAAAGCAAGCAAAAAACAAAACACAAAAATATGCGAAAAATAAAATTTAAAAGAGACTCTAAAATTTAAGATTAAAAACATTTAAAAAAACTTAAAAACAAAAATATGCTCAAATTAAAACAAAAAACCAAAAACAATTAAAAAAGTACAAAATATATATGTATTTTCTATATATATTACTATATATATATAATATATATATATTTAAAAAAAACAATTTAAATTTTTATTAAAAAATAGGAAAAGAATTTCAAAACCATTTTAAAAACAAATATTTTTTATCTAAAACAAAATAAAAAATTTATTAACCATTTTTTATTAAATAACCTTTTAATTTTTTTTAAACAAATATTTTTTAATTAAAAAAAATTGATTCACGCCTGACTACCAGCGGTGGCACGACCGTGGGCGGAGGAGCTGCATGAATCACCCGTCGCTGCCCAGCCGCCCATGGTGGCACGACCGTGGGCGAAGGTGCTACGGCCGCACCACCACGGGCGGTCGGGCGTGAATCATTTTTTTTAATTAAAAAATATTTGTTTAAAATTAACTAAAGTTTAAAATTTTAATTTGTTTAAAATTTTAAATTTTTTTTTAATATTTAAAAAAATCATTTAAAATTAATTAAACTTTTTTTTGCTTTCAAATAAAAATTTCCTATTTAAAAAAACAAAAATTAAATGTTTGTTATTGGAAAAAATTATGCTTATATATATAAAAAACATGCATTTATTAAAAAAAATAAATGTTTTTTTTTTTTTTAAATCAACATATACATGTTTTTTTTTTATTTATTATATATTATATATATATATATAATATATATATATATATATATATATATATAAATATAATTTTCATATTTTTTAGTTTTTTGTTTTTTATAATGTGAGTTTATTTTTTATTTTTATTTTTTTTTATGTTTTTAATTTATTTTTAGTATTCTTTTTTGGATAAATTTATATATTTTTTTTAATCTAGAATTTTTTTTCCTTTGTTTTTGTTAATGTTTTTTTATTAATTTCTATTTTATACTTAATTTTATAGGTTTTTTAAATTTTATTTTTCTTTTCCAAATTATTTTATGGTTTTATATATATATATTATTAAATTTTTATAGTTTTTTTTTCCTTTTTATATATAGTTTTATATTTTTTTAAAGTAATCAACAGTTAAAAAAAGAAAAATAAAACAACTTGAAAATTCTTTAAGTAATCATTATTTCCAAAAAAAATGGACAAAATAAATTTTAAAATGTGAAAAATAAGCCCTCGAAAAAAGGTATGTTGCTTCAACACGTTTCAAAATCAGCATGAAAATCACTAACATTTTAAAAAAAAAATTATATTTGATACATAAGAAAATTTAAAGTGTAAAAAATGTGCTCTTAAAAAAAAGAAGTGTATTCTGCATCGCCACTTTTCAAAATCGGGTCACTTTTTTGCTACCTCTACAAAACAGAGAATCGTACTGGTTATTTAAAGTGCCAAAAACCATGCTCTAAAAAAATATGTGTGTTCTGCATTACCCTTTTTCAAATTCGGGTCACTTTTTTGTTATCTCTATGAAACGGGTAACAGCATCAGTGCTCATTTCAAAGCTTACATTCTTATATCTGCAATGCATCCATCATAATTTCTACCATACCCATCTTGGTCGAACCTTTCTATATCCATTGTATGGTTGGACTTCAGCTTCATGAAGACCATCTTGAAGGTGTTTTTCCACTGTGTCAGAGCATGGTGAAATACTAACATATCTTCAATCCAACTGCACAAGTGATTAACTAGGGCCTCATCCCATCACGTGTCTCACGGATCCAGCACTCAAACAGAAGCCAACTTTATTGCTTACTCGTGATTCATATGACATAATCGAATCCTAAAATTGAACAAAAACCTTAGAGAAATCTTTTTGCAAGATGCTAGCATCCTCTTGCTCATATGCGTTTTAAGGGAAGGTAGTTAATAGTTAAATATTATTAACTATTAATTGAGTTTTAACATGAATTTTATTCTAACTATTAATTTGACGGTTGACTATTGTTCAATCATCTAACATTAAAGTTGAAGGTGGAGAATGGTGCAAGGTGGCACCTAGGAAAGATGATTTTAAAGGGGAACGCCCTACGGTGTAAAAATTATAAAATAGATAAATTATAATTTTATTTCAAACTATTGATAATTATGTCGATAAACATGTCTATTTTGACATAGGGCTTCCAAAATTTTAATTTAAATATCAGTAATTATTAAGTGGTTGGTAGGGATTTAACCTCCATAAAATATTCTAGAATATTCTTAGTAATATGCACAAATCAAAAGTTATGACTTATCTCCAATGTAGTTATGCCCTTATTGTCCATTTAATTAAATTGATTACTTAAAAAAAATGTCATATGAAGTGAGTTCTGGTTTTTTTGGTATGTGGTATTGATAAATCATGGTATTATAACAAAGCCTATTTACAAATTAAGAATATGCCTTGTAAAATTGGAATAAATCTCCATGGTTAAAGACCTTATTCCTTGTTTTTTAAAATGTATATATGTTTAACTTATAGATTAATTATTTT
>APFE031211273.1:0-20486 GCA_000404065.3 Pinus taeda | reverse complement strand
ATGTTGGATGACTATGCATGATGTTCCATCGATTCCACTTCCTTAAGGTCACATAGGAGGTTGAATCTGATCATAGTAGCCTCTCGTCTGATGTTTACCCCAGTTGGCATGGTTACTTTGGTGGATGTGGGAGGAGGGTACTACAATAGAGTTTTCGACTAGAAGAAAACCCATTGGAATCAAATGGCTAGTTTTTAAGAAGAAGATGAATGCAAAAGTGGAGAAATACAAAGCTTGGTTAGTAGCGAAAGGTTATTCCAAGGTGTCAGTAATTGATTTTGGTGATACTTTTTTTCCTATTCTCAAGTTAGATTCTATTATATTACTTTTATTTGTTGTTGTTTCTTTTTATTTTGAGGTAGAATAAATGGATGTAAAGACAACATTTCTACATGGGGATCTAGAAGAACAGATCTACATAAAGCAACTGAAAGGATTTGTAGTGAATGGTAAGAAAGAAATGATGTGCAAATTAAAGAAGTCATAAATGGGTTAAAGAAATCACCAAGGATGTGGTATCAAAAATTTGATACATATATACAAGGACTTCGCTTCATAAAGAGAAAGCATATCACTATGTGTATTATAAATTACTTTGTGATCATGTTATTTATTTTGTCTTCTATGTGGATGATATGCCAGTGTTCGGAAATGATAGATAAATTATCCAGGATGTGAATACTTAATTGTGCTCTAAATTGAAAATAAAGGACCTTCATGCTGCAAACTTGATTTTGGGAATGTAAATTAAATGAGATTGGGAAAAGAGGAAGCTCTATTTAAACTAGAAGAATTATGTCAAGACAATACTATAGAGGCTTAATATGCAAGATATTAAACCTGTGAAGGTTCCTATTCTTGTAGGTGTAAAATTATCTATAGAATAGTGTCCTAAGACACATGAAGATGAATATGACATGTCCCATGTTCCATATGCAAGTTCAGTCGGTATTTTAATGTATCCCATTGTTTATACGAGACTAGACATTACACATGCATTGGGAGTATTGAGCAGGTTTATGTCAAAACCATGTATGGAGCATTGGACAATAGTAAAGTGGGTTTTCATATATGTATGTGGCACTAGTGATTATGGTTTGTGCTACCAAGGAAAACCAGGATGGGACAGAGTGGTGGACATACATGGTTTTTTTTATGTAGATTGGGCTAGAGATCTTGATCATAGAAGATCTACAAGTGGGTATATGTTTAACCTATTTGGAGGAGTAGTCAGTTGGATGAGGAAGAGACAGTATGTAGTGGCACTTTCAATTATAGAGGCTGAATACATGACAACCACTCATGCAAGCAAGGAAGCAGTTTGGTTGCAAAGATTGTGTCTAGGTATGGGGTTGGTATAATAATCTATAAGGATAGATTGAGACAACCAAAGTGGATTTTTCTTGGCAAATAACCTTTCTTGTCATTCAAAGACAAAACATATTGATGTTCATTATAATTTTGTGAGGGATATGGTTGAAGACAAAAAGGTGTTGCAGGTAAATGTGGGCACATTGAAGAATGTTGTAAATGCATTGACAAAGTCTGTGAGGACTGAGAAGTTTTCTTGGTGTAGAGAAACAATGGGCATTGCAGCCCTAGACCGTTGACTATATACTCTTGCACCCCCTATGTGAAAAGAAAACAACAAGTGGGAGAATGTTGGGTCTATGTTATATTATTTTCATGACCCAAGGATGGAAGGTAGGCCTAAGAATGGCGGGTAGACTTACCCATGGTTTTGCGCATGGTTTTGGGCATGATGGTTTTGCCCATGGTATTTTGTACATTTAGTCAAGGGAATTATGGTTTTTTTTCTAATATAGGGTTAATGGATTAGGGGTTTATGAATGCTTTGACATGTATATAATGTATTGTAACATTGAAAGGAATGTAATGAAAAATCAATCGAGTTTTCTCAGTTTTTGGTTTCAAGAGAAAAATATTTGTGTATGTTTTCTATTCTTGCCTTTGTATATTTTCTATTTTTTAAAGAATTCATTTTTAGGTAATTTCTATACAGGGTTAAAACCTTCATAATTATGAAGTGTGGTCATGGTGTGTGCCATTGCTCAATTAGGTACATGAATTTTGAGGGAAGTGACATATATGTGGTCGTCATGTAGAGTGGAGACCCCGCAACCTGGAAAATTTACCTATGGGTTGGTGTGACATGGATTATAGTGCTAGAAAGCACACATGAAATATATATTTATATTGTTTTTTCTCTACATGATGTGTACCATTGATGGCATGAATACTTGTTTTCTAATTAGCATGAGGTTAAGCATTCATTTGATCACTTAATTTATCAATCTAGGGTATAAAGGTACTTATGAGGATCCCTATGTTGTATACACAAGCTTTGAAGTTCCTATCAATCCTATATGAAAAGAAAGAAACCTACGAGCAATGTGGAATCTAAGTCAAACCAGAGCCTAACTTCCCTTCCTAGTTTTGGTCACATGGTACTTTATGTATTGAGATCTCAAACACTCGGTTACAAGTCACTATTCTTATAAGAGGTAGGAATATTGTAAGACTACAGTTTCATAGAAACTATTATTAGTATTGTAGCAAGACTACCTGTTTCACAACAACCATTGTTGGTTTCACACTAATTGATTCATCACCCTTATACTTTCAAAATCTGAACATGGCCTGAGAAATGAAAATAAAGGAAATATGATAAATTATAACACTCTTTAGTAAATTAAATACACATTCACTTCACATAAATTACTCAATCGATCCTACTTAATTCACAACCAAACTTAAACACATAACTTATGAAAATAAACTCAATGCACGACCTTACCTCGAGCAGACCCAACTTGGGTTTTGGACTATGCCTACAAACTCACAAGAGTCACAAATACAAATTCAATAGACAGGTTAATGCATCCAGGAGGAGGATTTATATTAAAGAAAGAGAAATTATAGTATAGTTTATGTACTGTCTATTCTATGCTAAGGATAACATATATTTATAAGGTGGAGGGGAATCTATATCCCAACATACCACCTGAATTTAGAGGCTATGCTAACCAAAATAGTTTACCACATGAGACATCAAATTTTTAGATAAGGACCAGGTATTACAAAGAGATCCTATGAGAATAATACATTTCCCCTTGGTGTTATAACAATTATTATGCACCAAGGAATCTCGGAGAATATTTAACTGTTAGCACAACAACCTGTGAGACACAAGATTCCTTTCTCAGACTTGGATAAAATCCATAGAATGGATTGATATGGAATTAGTATAGTGTACAATGTCCATGGAATAATATGCAAGTGGATACGCTTGAGTGTCCAAAATCTTCGTTGGTGCTTGAATTGAAATTGTTCCCTCTTTATAACATGTCATTAATTATGTAGGTGCCATCGGTTTTTCTTTGATTTCCATATTCCTACAACCACATTGTGTTGGTTGCATACCTTTACAAGTTTAAGTTAGCATGTCTTCATTTATTTATACAATATAATTATATATTATATCAAACTACTCTTTAATCATCCTCTAGTTCTAATCTATAAACATAATAAGAAAACTAGTGAACGCATTTTCAAATATTAGTTTCCCATGGTGTATATTCATGGTTTTAGAGGTAATTTTAGGGAAAAAGGAGTAATTGGTCAAAAACAAAGCAGAAGATTTCAGAGAAAAAAGTCCAATTCTATAGCTCATTATCTCCCCCTTGCTAATTTTCATGCATGTCCTCATGCATCATCATCTTCTTGTTTACGGAGACCTGCATGTATATCGCTCCATGAATACAAAGGATGGCCAAACTCTCCGGTATAGTAATATCCCAAAAGATGTTCCAACTCGTACCATATTTTATGTTCCTCTTGTTCATACCAATTAGTGGGTGCTTGATAAAATATGGTGGTACACCAAATGATTTGGAAATGAAACCATATCCCAATCCATCTAGCCCCAAATCTCATTACATAATTAGTCTATGAAGAATCCCAATTGAGGGCTAAGCAGAAGTATGGATATCCTAAACGATGCCTCTATTGAAGGTATTTGGGAATACCATCCCAAACATATTGAACAATAAGGAGAGATTTGAAAGACTTAACTCTAACCAACTCCCAATATTTTATGAAGATGAACCTATGATTATGTCGAATGGTAAAAGGGTCCATCACAAGCCTATTTAGGTCATCTTGGACTGATCCTGTCGAGGGATATTCTTCCCTAACAACCAAATTTTCCATAACCTCCAATTCTCCATAAATATTGTGATACTTCTTCCACTGAAGGAGATTAGTTGTGATAGGGATTGGGATCTCACCTAGAATTTTCCACCATGATAAAATTAAAAGGGTATAAATTTCACAGGAGATTCTAATCATAACTCTTAGCATTGAAATATACATCTATGAATTCTTGAGGTTGTGAGATTACATTGGGATACCCTACCACAATTGGCTTGACCTGAAAGGTTATCCAACATTCTTGTAAATATATGGGGTCAACCCTTGAAGGAATCTGAAATGTAAGGGCTTGCAACCCTGGGGCACTTGTGGTCATTTTGAGTTTCTCCTCCAATGTCACTTTATCTTTCCATTTTTAAATTTCTACTTTCCACTTATCCCCTAGATACAAGTACATAGTGAAACATCATTTCCTCATTTTCTCAATGACCTGTCTATGAGTTTCTTTATCTATAATTCCAAGGTCAAAGAGTTCATCCTTTGTTTGCGATTGAGGGAGATCAAGTTTAAGTTGAAGAAATGCATATGTGTTGGTAATAATATCATCCAAGATGCTATTGATAAGATGTTGAGCCTATGTAGTACATTCTTGGGAATAATTCTTAGCTCTAACCTTTGGTCCCTTAGCTTGATTAATAGCCTCAAGAAAGGTATCCATATTATGAAATTTTGGTTTTGATTTATATAATCGAGTCCTAAGTTTCTAATTTTGTAGAAAAATTCCTTTATTTTTCTTCCATATAGTTTCATATACTAGACGACAAAACCAAAAATTATAGGGCATCACAGTCTTACCTTTTATATTTTACTTCTTCAATCAGTCTCCAATTTCTCCAACATGGAATTTCATGACATCACCTTTCGGTGGAAAGCCACCTTCTATCTGTG
The DNA here is from genome assembly GCA_000404065.3 of Pinus taeda. Lineage (NCBI taxonomy): Eukaryota > Viridiplantae > Streptophyta > Pinopsida > Pinales > Pinaceae > Pinus > Pinus taeda. The sequence goes on along the minus strand of APFE031211273.1, from coordinate 15,365 downwards.
TTGGATTTGTAACTATGGTTGATATTAATAATGTAAAATTGGTCACTTGATGTAACTATATTTATCATTGTAAATAATATTTATAAATGCTTGAGTCAAAGGAAAAATTATTTTGAGTCAAAGTTCCATTCCGACTTTTTAAAGATGAAAATTTGAATTTTGAAATGTAGTTTTTGGCTCCAAAAGTGAAAAGCCAGATTCACTCCAAGTCAAGTTGGTGTTGGTTCCAAAAGACCCCATTTTACCTAGACAAATCACTATATAAAGGAAACAATTCCTCCTCCACTTGAGCATTTGATCTCTCACACACAAAACAAGTTTTGACAAGCAAGTGAAGGATAATAAGGTCGAATTAGGATGAAGAACGAAGACATAATCTCTCTTTTCTCTCTCTCTAGAAACTCATATGTGGACTAATCTCTCTCTCTCTCTCTCTCTCTCTCTCTCTCTCTCTCTTGCAAGGTCCCAGTCTTACACAGAGTATTGATTCACCATGTAGATCACCCTAGCTTTGACACTTATCCCAGTTTAATATATAGTCTCTCACTTTCCTTTCTCATCTTCAAACACATTTAAATAAGAGTGGTCATTCATCAACTGTTTCGACGGGGGGGAATGATAATAAGTTTATATCGAGCCTTTTGATAATCAAAGTTAAGCACATTCCCTGTTGTTTCTATGCTACTAGTGAGCCTATTCAATACCTTGACGGAGTCACTTTAAGGAAACAAAAGAATCGCTTTGCTGCCAGTGGGCCTGTTTAGTACCCTAGCGAAGTTGCTTGCTTCACTTCTCTACGCAGAAAGCCTTTCTCTTCTTCACCATTTATTTAGTTTTCTTTTAAAGATATTCTTGAATAATTTATTAAATATTTGTAACATGGGTGGAAGAGGGTTTTTGAATTATTTAATGGCAAGAGAGATTGTTCCTTGTTTAAGGGATTTGAAAGACAACTGAATTTAACATCCTCGTTTAAAATTTTCTCCTTTCCCTTCTCTACTCAGTTGAGTCAACAAGTCAAAACAACATTCATTACAAGGTTGAGTCAAGAATGAAGATTCTAATAAAGATATGGGTGTCGTAGTTTTCCCAGAGTCTTTCTATATGAAACGAATCATATTTTATGTTTATACATCATCAAATTTAAGATACATAAACTAGAATAGAGAAGATGTAACATATTATCCAATCATTGTTCATCACCACAATTTCCCTTTTAAAAATTTATCACATTTTCTTTTGAGCCAAAATGACATCTTTCATGCAAAGCTTTATTAAAAAACACAAAATAAAATACCTAACAAAACAAGGAAAAAAGATCAAAAAAGAAAGCAAAAGAACAACTAAAATATAAAGCAACATTCAACATGAAATCAAGAAAGAAAACAAAGACTAACTGAAGAGAAGAATGCAGGGTGATGTTGTGCATAAGGAAACTAGGATGCAACTAAACCTAATCCTAACCTAACTGGATAGAAGGTAAAGGCTAAATGTAATGTAATTTCTATTGTAACCACCATAATTTCTCTCGACCTGCAATCACAAAGATACAATCAATTAAAAACAATATAAAGTAATGTGCAAAAGAAATAACAACAACTTGAAAATCTTGCACAATGAACTGATCTTGCTTATTAACAAAAGGATGGGCCATACCAACTAGTTTGAGCCACTCTCGCATTTTACCTTGCTGATTGAAATGTCTATCATACAAACCCTGAAGGTTACTTATGAATACGGATTCATCTGCGCTTTCATTTTTTGCAAACATTAAGAAATATTGGAAAATAACATAAGGATATTTCCATGTAAGATTGATCTAACCATTCAACAATTGGATCTCAATATTCAAAACAACTAATTGGAAGACCCTAAGACTGATGAGAAAATTAATTTTCAATTAATGCATTTGAACCACAAATGGAATCTCTAGTATTATGATTAGATTGGTTTATTATCATATAAGGTTGTTGACTCCCAATTGTTGACATTATAAATCCAGGAAACCAATTGGGATACTGAGTTGTCAAAATATTAGAAACATGTGCTAAATTAAACCCAGTATTTGTATCAACATGAGGGTTTTGGTCTTCTGAATGGTTCAAGCATTTGTGGACACTCAAGAAGAGATATTGTGCTAGGAAAATCATTAACACAAAAGGGAGGAGAATATGATCAATGTCAAAAGAGTTTAACAGAGAGAAATCCTCCAACCCAAAATCATCTTTATCTTGATAATCATAATGATATGCTTTAAGGATATAAGGATACGCAAAATATGAGCTCTCCAACCATTGATATAATACAAGGGATTCACATGAAAAGGGACTAACCAAACAAGAATCCTTTATCTGATCAGGAATATTAACTTGGAAACATTGAGATTCCTTTAAGAATGAACTCACACGTAATGGATGAAGGTTACAAAAAGGATTATGCATGAAATAATGGATCCAAAATAGTTCAAAGATCCCTTTATGATTGTGAGAACCTAACATAACCATCAACAGGGGTTAAATTTCCTCGACTTCCTAGTAGGTCTATGAAATTTTCTATGATGTATCATCAAATTTGGGTGTCTTATAAAAATCAGTAGGTAGACATGCACCAATATCATCAGATGTATTAATGAAAACACCATTAGTGCCATTGTTTTGATCAAATTTAAGATTAGGCATATCAAACTCTTGTTGGATAGAGCATTTAAATGCATTTATCAAACAATTTCCTTGATAAAATAAAGTTGGAACAATTTCCTCCTAGCTTATGAAAGATTTACAGTTGAATAGATCATAAATAATGGATTCAAATTTTTCATCCTTTGATTTTAGGATCACACCACCTTGTACCTGATTGTAATAATAATCAATAGAATAAACACACAAAGGGTTTAGATGGGTTGCTAGGATGAAAAACTTATCAAACATATCTAGGTACAATGAGTAGTGTGTTAAAGGTGAGGAAGGATTGAAAGACTCAGGAGGAGGAGCACCAATTGTAACTAGATTAGATTGAACTTGTATGAATAACATATCAATATAATTGTCATTAATATAATGATTAGAGACAACCATACCAATATGAAATTCATATTTACTAGGATATACAAAATATTCAACAACCTGACAACTTATTTCCCCATATTTTATATATGAAGATGTATGAATTAGAGGGATTCCAGGGTCATTTAGAATTGAAAGAGTATCCCAACCCATAAATGGATATTGTGCACTATGAGAAGCAGGTTATGAAACGATACCTTGCAAATCCAAGTTCTTAGAAGAAGGAAATATATCATCCAATATACTTGGGCACTCATCACCACATGTATCAGTGGGAATATGGATGTGAAGGCGATGGTTGCCTAAAATGTCAACTTGAATGCAGAGCTCAAAATCATATGACATGTTATCAAGATTACAAAATCAGTGATCAACTAGAAAGGAAATATTATCATCTTGAAAGGGGGAAGGAAGAAAATACTTATCTCCAACACTTTTCTCCTCTACATGCGAAACACAACTACTGTATTCTCGATTACTGCTTGAATCAAGGGATTAGTATTCACCTTAGGCTTCATGAACCACTCCAAACTTTCCTCCATTAGATATAAATCATGGGAATTAGATGAAGTTTGAATGGATGGATCAACAACTTGATTTCTAGATTTCTAAACTTCAACATCATCACCAGGAGGCACCCAAATCAGTATTGGAAAAGGAGGAGGACAAGTAGCAAAAGGAATACTAGGTTCCTCCTCACATATTTGTGATGTTTCATGATCAATGTAAGTTGGAATATTGGAATCATCTGGAAGTTTAGATCCAAAATATTTCAAGGTGATTATATTCAAACTCTAAAACTTTTCCATAATTAAATCTGAATCAATCACTCCCTCGAGAAATTTGTAGCAAAGGTGAGGAAATCGATGAAGAAAATCCTCCATAGATTCACCTAAATTCATTCTAAGTTGATCGATTATATCAGATACATCCTGATAATCATACTTGTCACAGGCTTCACCAAGCTCCTTAACGAGTTGCTCAAATGAATGGATAGAAGCAACAGGTAATGTATGACACCATTTCTTGACTCGAACTTCAAATGTGAGGGTGAAAAATATGGCCATGACATCCTTACAATGTATTCCATTCAAAAGACAAAAATGAGAAAATTGAAACACATGTTCAAGGACAGTTAATCCACCTTCACTATCAAACTTAAATTGAGACAAGTTATGAAAATTTTTGTGGGGATGGTAAGATCAAGCTCCTTGGAAAAACATCCTAGGATTATGATTTAGGAAAGAGCCATTTAAGATAAGAGATTCAAAATAAACTTTATGGGAACAACTTGTCATTTGGCCCTCCTTCTAGTGCCAGAATGTTGATGGTGCTAGAGACCGCTAACATATAGGGGGTCGCCCTGATGTGAAGTCCAAATTATACCTCACATCATTTAGAGTAGGAGCTCCATCCGGAGTATCGACCACACCAACATAAGTTAAAATTATCCTTGATTTCAACATATATCATAAGGGATTATACACATGTCCTTTGAAATCAACAAGTAAGTTGACATTTTGAAACACCGATTGCAATGTGTAAAAGGAGGCCTTCACAAGGAGAGACAAAAATGAGTCTTGAGAAGGAAAGTAGTAGTACTATCCTAAGAGAGGAACACAAGAGCAAGGAAAGATTCATTATTAATCTAGAAAAGTAGTTCACATAGACACAATGATCATTAGGAAAAAATAACACCTTTAACAAGATAAGTACCAAAGGCAATGAAGTAATTCAATTTCCTTTGTACATATGAACATAACATATGCCACAAACATTTAAAAAATTGTCTTAAAACATTCATGATACATGCATGAAAATGTATTGGATCTTTGAGCTTAAATTATTTAGTGAAATATCCAAGTACACACTTACAATGGTGAGCCACTAGCTTCAATAGTGGAACATTAAGTCACTTATTTCTTCTCCAAAGAATAGTTTTCTCTCTTATGCTAAGTAGAGAAGCCAAGACTAGATCTCCAAAGCCTAAGCCTACAAAAGCCCCTTTGCTTGAGTTATGAGGTTGTTTTTATAACAAGAGGAATTCCCTTCCATATCCCCATGACTCTTGAACTACCCTCATGAATCTTGGACTTCTTGTGTGACCCTTTGACTTCCATAAGACTTTTGGACTCTCGAATGACCTTTCGACTCCTATAAGACTCCTTTTCCACATGTGACTCTTGGACTTCCAGATATTTAAATTTTTTCATTTTCCTTGAAAATACGTCATTACATTCCACATGATGACATGGAAAGACACATGAACACATATGACACTGTGATGACACTTGTACACACCATAACTTGGAAATGATGGCATGGAACTTCATGATCATGTGGCAATGCCAAGTTCTTCTCTTTGTTTCTATTGCTTGCATTCTTGATGATAGATTTGATCAACACTTCATCTTCATGAAATATTTACCTTATTCTTAATATTCATCCTCCAAAGGGTCTTGGATCAGGATTTGAGCCTTCAGAGCTATCATGTAATGTATTTATTCTATCATGGTCCAAGTTCTTCTTCATACATTCATGATGGTTCTTCTTTGTTCTTCTTCTATGCATGTGCTTACTTGCTTCTTCCCCTTGACATCTTCCTTGAGCATCAATTTTTCATGCTGAAGAGGTACACCTGCTAATGAAGATTACTCATGAAAAGGAGAATTCAGTCTTGAAATAATCTATTCTATCCTACTTTACTCATGGAAGAATTTGCTTGTGATAGGCCTGTGAAAGGGTTGAGAAGGAAGAGCTTGATGAGGAGGGCATAACTAAGATCAATAGTGGCTTTCAAATGCACTATTTTTCATTAGAAATGTGCCAAGCACTATGAGTGTTATATGCCATTTTGTCACATCCAATCAATAGGCTTCCTAATGAGATAAATCAACATCATATTCATGCTTGTCATCATCTTGCACAAAGCCCTAAGAATGTATTTTTCATTCCCCAGAGTTTCTTCCTGAAACAGCATCATCTGAGCTAGTTTTAGGACCAATTCATCCTAGCCTCTTATTGGACAGTGTTCACCTACAGGTTTCTCGACTGTGGCCTGTGTTGATCACCTACAGGTTTCTCCCCTTTGAACCTACATTGGTTCTAGAAATTCAGAAAAAATAGATAAATTTTAGAAGCCTCCTCTTCAAGAAAATTCCATAATTTTTTATAACCATTTACCTTAAATAAAACATTCAGATCCTATCCTACCATACTTTTGAGTTTCCATCCCTTATCATGTGTTCCCATCCTCCCATCAAAGGTGGATCTAAAACCTTATATTGGTAATTGGATATTTTTTAAGAACTCCGAACTTACCCCACTCTATATATTTACATCCTTCCATATGCAAGGGGTGGGACTTTGGAGAATGATTCTACCCTTTTACTGTTATGGTGAGAGGTTTCATTTCATGCATTTAGGGTGATTGGAGGTTCACATTGTGACAAGGAAATGACAAGTCAGCCTTGGAGGAACTCTTCTACAAGAGGAATACCTATTTATGGTGTAAATTCCTTCCATTTATATTAATGCAAAGAATTCTCTGTTTTCCTATATGTGATGATGTTATTTCATGTATTTCAATACCATGTTAATCTATTGAATAAAGTATTTAGATGATACTACATAGATATTGTAGTTTTTTGGCTTGTGTTATTTGACTGTGCAGGTTCTAATTTTGGAAATCAGAGATGGAATTGGAGCATTCAAGCTAAAGAAGGAGAGAAGCCCATGACAGATTCCAGGTAGGCTTCATTTCGTCATCTATTTACTTTAAGGAAAGCATTGGGTTCCTAGCTTCTCTATTGTTCTAGGTTAGCCACCAAACCTAGGGGATATACTTTTTTCTGCAAGTTTAAATCTTGTATACAAATTCACGACTATACTAGGGAACGATGTATTCCTTTGGTGGTTCATTTTTCCATTGTGTTTGATTATTTTATAGACCTTTGCTTATTTACCCAACTAAGAATAGACCTAGGAAGTGATATCATTGAGTCTCTTTTGTAATTTTTGTGTCAGAATCCTCTATACCTGGACCAACGCACCCCAAATGCCTCTATTAGAGCGTTGCACCTCACCTAGTCCCACTTTATACCTACATTCCAAAGAAATGGTTCCTCTTTTGCACTAGCGTTGGCCCTATTTTTGCACAAAACTTGCCCTTGTATTGAGTGTCTTTTTGATCAACGTACTTCCAGCTGACCTTCCCTGAGTCTTGAGTTTCTTGTGGTCTCTCTAAAGTCCATTTTGTTTTCATTTGTGTTTGAGTGCCTTTGGTAAGAATTGGTTTTGATTTTTCTTTGTTCTTATCATTTGGTCACTTGCAAACTAATTTTGTTTGGTAATTGGTCGCTTAGATGAATTGTTGTTTTAGTCCTCATTCTAAAAAGTGAATTTGAATTAGTGATTAAACATTTGCATCTTAGTTTTCTTCATTTCGAAAATTAAGTGTGTTGAAAATAATTTTTTTTGCATTAGTATTTAGGGTTTTGTATGTGCATTGGTTTAGGAACAATTGCATTGAAAGGGAAATTGCATTCTGCATTTTGTTTGTTGCATGTTGTGTGCTGCATACTGATTGTTTCTTCCCTTCCTTAGCTATATTTTCATTGAAAGAGAAATATTTCCATTTTCTTGTGCTAGAATTTCATTTTAGGTTATTTTGGTGACATTAGTGGTAAGCTCAAAATTGAAACTTAATCAAATATAAACAATAAAATTTATTGAATCAACCCTAGGATAATTTGTAACATCAACACAAACATTTAGAGCTCTAGGCTAGAGATGTGTTCTAGCATAGTTAAATGTAGGAGCTATCATTGTTTTCCAGTGTTTCATCTTGGGAGTGAAATCTTGTTCAATATATGTGAGTGTCTATGATCATTACCCATGTATGTTTGGGTATATTGGACGACGCTCCACACACGTAAAGTATATGGGTATGCTCTCATCAAACAATTACGCATTAAGAAACATTACTATAGACTACACTCCCACAACCATTGAGTATATTTTGGGAGTCCCCTATAGGTTTCTATCCAGCCATAAGTAACTGAGTCTGGCACCTTGTATACCATGATACACCAAAAACAACATTTGAGGAGATTGGTTGTGGTACGTTAAGTCCTTGGTTTTCCAAGGTGTATATTGCACTTCACAGTTGCTTGGTAATCCTTTATGCTTAGGTTACCCTCTCTTTTATTTATTTATTTTTACGTTAATAAAATTTATTATCCAACATGGAAGAACAAAATATGCCACCCGTTGTTTGTGTAGAATACAAAATAAGCCTCCTCTTCCACCATAAGCTACTCCTAAACATTGTCAAAAGCATAAGAAGATGCAAAATACCAAATCAGGAACTTCGGGAACTACTTCTAGCCCTCCTCTTGATATCGAACTTCCAGAATCATCTATCCCATTGAGTTCTAAGCCTGAGATTATATCTACTCTTGACGGCGACACTGATATAATTGCAACAGAAGTCCCTGAAACCTTTTTGCCTAAGGTCATTGAACCTAAACTTCCTGAGTTAGACACTTTGATTCCTGAGGTTGTTGAATCTAAAAAGCCTTAGCCATCTTCACCTGTTACTTCATGACCTTCCCCTTCTCATTCTTTTTCTCAGACAGAGCCTATATATCTTGGACCCGATGGTGAACCTCTTCCACACGGACTTGCCAGTATTGAAGAGATCACACATGAAGAGCCTCATACTTCTGCCCCTGTTCATTGGGAAGGACCCCATTTTTATCAGATTGATCCTTTTCCACCTCTTCATACTCCGACACAAACTCCTTTGCCTAATTATTTGGACTTATCCACACATCTCTTGCGGAAATCCTCATTGGGATTTTTAACCATGACTGGAATTGATCCAACCTCTCAGCCTGTGTCTGCCACTATGGTTAAGAAATTAAACTTTTCTTCCTCATCTATGTTTGTAACATCACCAGAAACACATCTGTATGGTGGCCTGTTCGTCCCACCTGGTTATCAGTGTTTATCCGGTACCTTTTCTTGTGCGTCTTCCAGTCCTTGGACCTCTCCCATATAATCTAATTTAGGAATAGAATCTGGTACTTCTCTTATGAATTCCAGACAACCTCCACCTACACCCATGATTGAGCAGTAGGCTATCCCTTATGTTAGTGGGCAAGGCTACCTTCAACAACCTAACTCTTCTTATGTTGGGTACCCTCCATCTGGATTGCAGTTTCCTCTATCATCCTCTCCTCCTTTGGCAGGGGGGAAACCTATTGTTGGTATACCTCAAATTGGTAATCAACCTTATTATAGCCCTCATTATCTTGGAATGGATGCCAATGTCTGGAAACCTACTTTTCCCTTTCAACCTAGTTCATTTTGGGGTCGATTGTTGAATTCTCAACCTTCACCATCTTCACCTCAAATTCCTTTCCATACATCAACACCACAACAAGCTCAAATACATGTGATCCAACCTTTACAGGTTATCATTCCATCAAAACCTTTTCCCTCAGTATCTAGCACTTCCCAGGTTTCACTTACCTAGCTTATACAAGGTACCTTACATTCTCAACCACTTGGATAGGGTACTCCTCAAGTTTCGATAAGTCATATTATTCATAGTATGACATAGTCCCAATCAAACCCATCCCAAAATGGGACAATGTAAATCCCCATCAGGAATAAGTATGGACTATATCAGGGTATTCCTCAAGCGCCTTTGCAAGGCCAACAAACCTAAACCCAACCGTTCCAACAACTTTATCATCGTCCTGGGGCTAAACAACAAGGTCGCTTGTATATTGCTTATTGGAATCCACCCTATCTTGGTACCCAAGCTCCTTATTATCATAACCCTCCTTATCCAGGGATGGAAGTGCCTATTTCTCAAGATATTCCTTCATATCTAGGCCATCATCCTCCAGAATTTAATCAGAAACTTCCTTTTGTGGCTACTCCCAAATTGTTGGACTTAATTGGCTTACTAATGACCCCATTTCTCATCCCCCATGGTGGAAAATTATTCTCACTAAATAGATTTCTTATATCCCAAAATTAAATGATAATCCATTGGAAGACCCATCTATGCACATTATGACATATCATCTATGGTGTTCTTCGAACTCCCTTAATGATGATTTCGTTCGACTTCATCTTTTCCAACGAATGCTTACATGTACCAAAAAGAAATGGTATATTAAATTACCTAGAGCTTCGTTTCATGATTTCATCACTTTAGCTGCTACCTTCCTCACTAATTTCCAATTTCCCATGAGAAACGAAATTGAAACGTAACCCTTGACCAAATTCAAACAATTATATTCCACTCACATTTCAGATCACATTCATGAGTGGAGGCTTCGTTGCTAATTGGTCAAGGCTTATGTTCTCGATCAATTGTTAGCAGAATGGTTTACCAAATCTCTATTAGCCCCTATAACTAAAGAGTTTCCTAAGTTGGAGTCATGACCGAAGAGAAAGTTATTGCTCGTGCACAATATTTGGACCTTATTTAAATCCAATTAGTCATGCTCTATGAGAAGATACCAAATGCTCCAAGACCTTCGAATATTGTTCCTCCTCTACCTGGTAAAGAATCTCATGCTTCTAATGGCGTGATTGGTTCTGTCAATTTGTAGTCGGTGAGTAAACCATCTGGTATTGCTCTTATCGCACTTGCTCAAAACCCTTAATCCCATCTTCCTGCAACTTCTGCTTCTAAGATAAATGTCATTTCATCTAATAAAGGCAAGTCTCAACAAAATTCTAGAAGAAAGAAGAAAGGTAAAGGTAAGAAAAATAAATATCCCTTACTGTAAGATAAACAAACAAATCAGTCCTCCGATGAGAAATCAAAGCCTTGATATCCATGCTTGATTTGCAATGAGGATCACTTTACATGAGACTATCTGCACCATGCTAAAGTGAATCAATTTCTTAAATCTTCCACTTCTCCCGCTGTGTTAACTGACCTGTTTCGCAATCAGGAGATTCATATGGTTGCCCGAGACCCTTCTTCCTCTAACACGCTTTTGATGCTTTCCTCCTCAAAGCTGAAAAGGTGGACACTTGGAACAAGGACTATGGTAATACGAATCCATCGAATGGTCAGGCTACTGATCAACCTACTAGTTTGGCATCACCTTCATCTGATTCTACTCCACCTTCGATTCATGCAAAATTGATTATCAAGCCTCTGAAGGGCCTTATTCATAAGTCTACTTTCAACCCTCATTCAAGATCTACCCAAAATTACAACGTAGTTTAAGACTTGGCTCAGTCTCCATCAGCTATGTCAACTCTTGAAGTGTTGCAAAACTACCCCACCCAAAATAACACCTTATTATTAGCTATCAAATGTTTGGATCTATTGGATTCCAACCTAGTAGTTTTCTATCATGAAAACTATACCCCTTGACTTCCTGCTCAGTTATCCTTTACAATCTAGGTCATCTTCCATGGTAAGAGCAATCATCGCTCTATTGTGGATGAAGGAGCCTCAACCTACATTATGTCCTTGTCTCGCTGGAAGGAAAATGGTTTCGCCTCAATTGAGTCAATCAACCACCACATTTAAAACCTTCAATGGAAGAACATGCAAAACTTGTGGGATTTTAAATTCCCTCCAAGTAGAAATCGGGGGCAAAATCGTTTCCATAGAAGTCAAAGTTATTGACAGACCCCTCGATTATAATCTTCTACTAGGACGTACATGGGTTTATGCCATGGCTCCCATCGTTTCGACTTACTTTTGTATGATTGCCTTTCCTCACAAAGGCAGGATTGTAGCCATAGATCAACTCACCTTTTTTGCCTCTGGTTCTCATGTTACTGGAAGTGTCCCTCTTGTAGGGAAAACTCTACACTCCTATCAGCATATTAGAGTTGGATTGTTGAAGGATTCTTCACATTCTTCACTTATGGGAACCTTTTCACTACCTCCTCCTGTCCTTCCCAATAGCTAACCTTCGATTTCTTATATCAACATGATATCATCTTCTACTATCCTATTTGGTCCATGGATTGTACCTGATGGAAATAGCATGTTTTGGCAACCGAATGTCACTTAGCCCCGTTGAGCTATATTATGAAGCCATCTATTCAACTTGTGCAGCTTACACCTTCTCTTCGATTAATTGGGTAGATCGATCATTGGATGATGGCATGCCTTCTCATTGTTTTTCTCGCATATTCTCTATTGACAAGAGCATCATAGAGATCATGATGCTAGATCACGGGCCATGGGATGAACATGAACATAATTGCTCCTTACCATATCACATTGAGGATAATCTCAATGATGTGTACTTACCCAATTTTGTTGAGCCATTTACGAATTCCATCTCCATTCATGAGGTCGACTTTGAAAAGAACCTCTCAAATATCAAAGAGACCATACCTCTCGATATTTTGATCAAACTAGGAATTTTAAAAAATATATACATTGGAGTGTCTTGTTCTCCACCTGAGATCGAGATCTATAAAGCCCTATTCCGTGAGTTTCAGGATGTCTTTGCCCGGACTTATGAATAAATTCTAGGTATCAACCCAAATATCGTAGTTCACAAGATTAAAACATATCCTAATGCAAAACCCATCCAACAGTGCCTCCATTTGGTCCGTCTAAAGAAGGCTGTTGGGATTAAGGCTAAAGTTGAAAAGCTTCTTCTGGCTTATTTCATATACCTTGTTCCTTTAACTGATTAGGTATCGAACATTGTCCCTGTCATGAAGAAACATGGCATGATTCAAGTATGTGTCAATTACGAGGATGTGAATCGTGCTTGTCCTAAGGACAACTATCTGACCCCATTTATTGACCAGATTGTTGATGACTGCAATGGTTGTGAGATTTATTCATTCATAGATCGATTCTCGGGCTATAATCAAATCAACATTCCCCCGACAGACCAACCTAAGACTACATTTATTTTTCCCTGGGTTACTTTTGCTCATCGAAAGCTACCATTCAGTTTGAAGAATGTTGGGGCTACATTTCAACGTGCCATGGATTACACTTTTCATGATATTAAACACATCGTGTAACCCTATTTAGATGATCTCCCTGCTCATTCCAAACATCAGGTTGATCACCCGATGCATCTAAGGGTTATTTTCCTCCATTGTAGACATTATAACATTCGACTTAACCCACACAAATGTGTGTTCTACATCGGTTTTGGTTGACTCCTGGGTTTTGTCATATCAAAACAAGGAATTTGTATTAATCCTTTGAAAGTACATGCTATCATTGACTTTCCTGCACCTTCTTCTCTCATTCAATTACAAAGACTCTAAGGGAAAGCTAACTTCCTATGGAGGTTTGTCTCTAATTACACTGATCTGAACAAAGTATTCACTCACTTATTGAAAAAAGGGGTCTCTTTCCATTGGGATGACGCTGCTCAGAAAGTGTTTGACGCCTTGAAAGTTAATATTGGTTTGGGCATCTCTTTTATACCCCAATGATTATCAGCGCGATTATTTCCTTTATCTCACTGATGCCATTTCTACTATAGAAATGGTATTCATCCAAGAAGATGATATAAAGATTGAACATCTCATTTATTATCTAAGTTGAAACCTTAACAATACCGAAATTAGGTATACCCACATAGAAAAGTTGGCTTTGGCGGCCGTTCAAGCTGTCCAAAGGTTTCACCATTACATATTGCTTAGGAAACCTACAGTCATTTTAGATTAACACCCTATGACATATATATTGTCACGTCAATTGATGGGGGGAAAGTACTCTAAGTGGATCGTTATTTTGCAAGAGTTCGACCTGGAGTTCATCAAACACAAGTTGAAGAAATCCCTAGTTTTCGCCGAGCTAATGCTCCATCATCCTTCCCCTGATTCAAAATCCACATTTGAAGATTCTATCCTTGACGGGTCATTATTTATAATATCATAATATAACCCTTGGTATGGAAATTTTATTATCTATCTCTAGACCCAGACTTTCCAACCTAATACCTCTCACTCCGAGTAGCAATGTATTTGATAAAAATCCCAAAATTACGTTATTATCAGTGACAACCCTTACCATTGTGGTATTGATACGATATTACGGAGGTGCCTCACCCTTGAGGAGGCTGAGAAAATCCTTAATGAATTTCACTTGGGGGCATGTGGTAGACATATATTTAGTTACGATACCGCATATAAGATCTTACGCGTTGGCTACTTTTCACTTAGTAACTATCATTTGCAATTGTATTCTCACTATCCAAAAGTGTCATGCGTGCCAAATCTATGATCATAAGGTCCATGCTCTACCTACTTTGTTGCATCCCGTTGTAGCTGTTGGTCCCTTTGCAAAATGGGGTATCGACTTTATGACATGTAATCCTCACTTGGGTGGGGGGCATGGTTATATCATTGTCACCGTTGACCACTTTAATAAGTGGGCTAAGGCGATGCCTACATTTAACAACATGGGTAACGTGATTGCATACTTTTTCTTCAATCACATTATTGCTAGATTTGGTGTTCCACAAGAAATAATTACGGATCACGAAAAACATTTCTAGAATCATATGATGACCAAAACAAATGCTAAGATGGGACTTTCACATGAAAGTTCCAATCCCTACTATCTTAAGGCTAATAGAGAGGTTGAGGTTGTTAACAAAGTTCTTAATACTATGTTTCAATGTATGGTAGGGGTCCACAAATCGGACTGACACTTGCTTCTCTATGATTAATTGTGGGCATACTGAACCTTAGTTAGGACTACTACCAGATTCACAGCCTTTCAATTGGTCTATGATATAGAAGCTATCCTCCCCATTGAATGTGAAATTCCATCGTTAAAACTAGTTGTTGAACTTCTTCTTACCACTTTCATAGAGAAGGAGCATTTTTTACATTTGACTCATTTTGATGAAACTTGATGTGAAGTTTCTTTAGCCAATGAAGCTCATAAAATACGCGTCAAGGCTTAATATGATAAAAAATTCAAGCCTTGTGTCTTCTCGGAAGGATACTTCGTTCTCTTATATGAAAAAGAGGCCAATAAGTTAGGTCCAGGGAATTTCCAACTCATATGGCTAGGTCCATACATTATCAAGTGAGTCCTTGCAAAAGGGGCATATGAGTTCGTAGTCTTTGATGAAGTTCCACTTGCGCAACCTCAGAATGGATTGTACCTCAAAAAATACTATTCTTGATCCCATTCATAGTACCTTGTGTACATACTATCTATAGGTGTGTTGAGTGTGTTTGTAGTGTGTCTTTTCAGAGTTCCCTTTGGTTTCTGTTGATCCCTTTTACATTTGGTTTGCAGATGTCAACTTCTCTGGA
>APFE031211267.1:2517-116275 GCA_000404065.3 Pinus taeda | reverse complement strand
AAACATTTGAATTCTCATAGAATGATGTGTATCTAGAGAAGGATAGCTCTTGTTTGGTTTGTTTGTCATTAGAGAGTCTTAGACTCCTAGGAAGGTTGGATTTGTCCGCAAATATAACTCATTCCGTGTGTCAATTGCTTTAAGTTTATGTGCTTAAGCTAATATATAAATACATATAACAGTAAATAATTCAGAAGTAAAACAAACACCTAAGACAACAATTTAATTAGGAGTTCACCCAAAATTCTTGGGCTATGTCTCTGTGAGCTCTAGTCAACTCAACTAGGCTCTCTAGGATTATGGAAAAATCCTTTTACAAGCTCTGCAGCTCAACTCCATTGATTTACACAGAACACAATGGGTTTAGACACCATCTTATCCCTGGCTCTGAAGCTCTCGTCTCTCTGGCGCTTGGCTCTCACTCTCACTCCCGAATCTGGCTCTGGTTTTGGCTCTAGCTCTTAGCTCTAGCTCTTGGTTTTGGCTCTAGCTCTGGCTCTGGCTCTTTGGCTCTGGCTTCTCTGAGCTCTCAGCAGTCTGCTTGACCTCCAAGCAACTGTCTCAGTTACTCTGTGCATTAGCTTTTGCTCTCTTGTTTCTACCTACTCTCAATTAAGCTCTCTCCCTCCTTTGAGGTACTTTTCCGGCTTTTTGACTACCCTAGTCATTTCTCTGCGTATCATTATCTCTCTGCGCCTCTGCGGCTTCCCTGCTCCTTGTCAATTCGACTGACCATCTGGCTCTGCGGCTCCGTGACTTCAAAATGCATCATTTCCTGTAAAAATTCCTGCTTGCAATGTGGCATGATGATCAGGAGTAGTTACAGAGGTTTCGAGGCCTTCTCATATGTAAAAACCCAAAAATTGAGAAAATCCCATTACACAGAGAATGTCTGCAGAATACACTATCGGGTGTGATTTTCGGACTTGAAATCCCATTCAATCGCCCTAAAATCCCTATCGGGCCCGCCATTAGGTGTTATATCACATCGCATTAACGTATTGGGCGAGATCCCAAATTCAGGGGAAAACATTCAAAAACATTCAAAAACCGGACAAAATCCTTTTTATCGGACTTCAAATTATATCGAAATCACCCTAATATCGCATTGGGTCCGCCTTGGGTTGCTTTCACAAGCTCCATCGTCGATTTGGGTGGTATCTGATCCAACGGTCAACATGCGGTTTCAGATGGCTTAAGGATATGGAGGTTACCCGCCCGAAAAGGTGGTTTCTTTGCTCCTCTGCCAAGCCACACATCGTTCATTATATGGGATTGGGCGGAGCAAGCCCAATACCAATTACTGCCTGAGGCCCGCATGAAATCCCACTTTATCAGAACTCAAATAACATGGCGCCGTGTTTATAATTCCCTTTCAGGTCCGCTTTATCACTTCGGGCAATTTCCTTTGTATTTTGGTTTTTACACCGAAACACGCTTATACACAGGAAAGTCCCTTTTACAATAACTCAAAACTTATCAAACCGTGCCTATAGAGTCCACCGGGTCCAGCGTTATGACCCCTTTTACATCGTTGCGAGGCAACGGTACGATGTGATATATCACAATCGCGAGTCACGTTGGCCCGGGGGTCCATCCTTTGCCTCGTGGCATCGCCGACGCCGATCCACCGATATCGGCGATCACAATATCACATCGGCCCAGGGTCCTTGCCTTTGGTTATATGCACAAGCCTACCTCTGACCCGATATGTCGGGGATCGGCAATCGGGGGTTTCTCCCCTTTCTGCTTCAGTCTGCCTTTTGGACCTCCTCCGATGCGATTTCCCTTCATAAGGGTTTTTTTTCCCATTTTAGGGGATTCTACCTCTTTTTCCAATGAATAAAGGGCATCTTCTTTCTGCGATAACTTCTGCATCCTAAGTCCACTTTTGCCCATTCAAGATGCAGTAGATTCAGAATGAAAAGATCTCTGCCATGGTGTTATTTCTAGGAACTTCCTTGGACTTTCATTTTCCTCTGTGAGGAACACTTAGACTTAGAAGTCTATCCAAAATCCATTTTGGATCACGGCGCAAGAAGTGCGCTATCAAAGTTCATATGCAAAAGTTATGTCACTCATAAGTTGACCTACCTGTTTTCACCACCATGGTTCAAGAGGATGTTGTGTCAACCCCCATTATTCATGGAAAGGGGGCTAGACACATGTTTGTGATGTAAAAGACTCTAGGAAAGTTTATACTGTAACTCTAGTTAAGAGTTGATGTAGTCAAACTTGACCATTATTAGGCTATCGGGTTGTGTTATAACCGAGCCACTAAGAGGAAGAGGCATTTCATTCTTTTGAGAGAATTTTGTTCCATAGTTGAGAAAATATAGTGAGGAGAGATATGAGGAAGAGCACACAGAGAAGATCTATGCATTGTAGCATCCCACATACCATAAACATTACTTCTTTGTACCTACAACCTTATTTTCAAAACAGAGAAAGGGAATGAAGCGACCTTACCTTCCAGTTGGGTTTTCACCTGAAAGGGTTTCCTAAAGCATATCTTGTGTCTTATGCATGTGTGTGAGCTTCTTTTTTCACTCTCTACTTTTCTGCATAATTTCCATTCGCATGCATGCACTAATTACAGTTAAATTTACAGATTTAGAGGTTTAATGAAACTGTAACAGTGCAGAAATTTAGAATTTTTAATATAATATTATCAGATATGTTGTGATGAACTATCTAGTGGAATATCCACAATAGTTTACAGATCATTTGATATTAGCACAGGTTTCTTTAGGTATTTTGAGGAGATTGCAAAGATCTAGATCAGCGGGGTTGAAAATCGTAAAACGCTAATTATGGTCAACAAATATGTAAATGACCTTCATGATCTTGCAAAGATGAGGTTTACACGGCTGGAAAAACAAGTCACATATATCAACCGTAATGTAAACCTCCTCATGGTGGCCTTGAATAACAAGCTGAAGATTTTTGGAGAAGATAGGATTCAAATGCAGATGACAAATAAGAATGGGGATTAGAAGATAAATGAGAAACAAAGAACTAGTCAAAGAAAGAACTCAAAAAAGAAAAATCCAGTTCGAGTGCCAAAAAAAAATCACAATCCCTATTTAAAATGGAAGAAAATGTTGATATCGAGCCATACCACAACGAGATTTACGCTCTGAGGTTGAACCATTGGTTGCAGGAGTTGGAAGTTTATTTTAGCGTCCATAATATTGAAGAAGGGAAAAAAAAATATCATTTACGCGGGCTGAAATTGGAGGGTCATGCAATGACTTGGTGGGAGAGCCACACGGAAATCATGAGGTTGGTGGGAGAACCTTCAGTGACTAAGTAGGAAGATTTCAAAACCCTCATTAAGTCATAGTTTTACCACATTGGGTACATGGAGGACCAGTGGATCTGATGGCATTACTTCAGAAAAAAGTCGGGCCAAAGCATGCAGGAGTACACCACGAAATTCATAAAGATGACTATAATGTTTGGTATCTCTCCAAATAACCCATATGTACTCCTCAAGTATTTGGGGGTCTGCATCAGCATCTGCACGAGCAAGTGATGTTGTTCAAGCTCAAATTGGTGGACGAGGCTTGTGTAGAGGCATAGTACCTAGAGAACATAAGCTTGAAGAGAGCACAATCAAGTGGATCGATGCAAAATGAGCAACAAAATGCTTCTAAGGAGGGGAAGAAAAAACAAAAAGGGGGGAAATATAAAAAGACGGCAGTCATAGAACACTATTGTAGAGATTTTAGCAACCACTGCAACATTGATGGCCATACAAAGGAGAAGTGTGGGAAGCTTCATCCATAGATAAACCTGAAGAACAAAAAGAAAGATACTAAGAATAAGAATCTCATGGCCACGAATTCAGGCAACTAAGTTGAAAGCAAATCAGGCATGGATGAAAAGATCGTATGTACGTTAGAGAAAAAGGAGGCGAATCTAAGTAGCCTTCAGCAATAGGAAGAGAAAGAAATGACCAAAATCTTCCATATGATGATACATGTCAAGAAGATAAATATTGATGCTTTGTTCGACTCACGATCGTAGGCGAATCTCATTGCAACAGAGCTGGTCAAGAAGTTGGGGCTGGAAGTTCATGATCATCCAAACCCATATGCACTTGGATGGGTAAATAAGGATGTAGAGTTGAAGGTACCAAAATAGTGCAAAATTATATTTGCTATCAGTGTTGATTATATTCATGAAGTATATCTAGACATGGTTCTCCTTGATGTACGTGGAGTCATGATTGGAAGTCCATACATATACATGTGAGATGAAATATTCACGAGGAGATTCAATCAGTACCGACTCGTAAATGATGGAAAATCGTTCATCATCAACGCGCACAAAGGCAAGTTGAAAATTTGACTCATAAGTGCAACCCAAGCCAATAAATTGATCAATGCCAACAAGAAGTATGTTTTATGTTTTTAAGAGAAAGTCTAAAGAGGAGTCAATAAGAGGCAAGGCATCCCTCGCGGAGTGTACTAAGAAACAAAAAAAACAATTAGAATTGTTACGAACATACAAGGATGTGTTCCGAGAGCCTAAAGATTTACCACCTAAGAGAAAAGTGGAGCACGAGATCCAACTAGTATCAGACTTCTCATTACCAAATATTAGGTTGTATAGACAACCTGTTATAGAAGCAAGTGAGGTGAAGAAATAGTTGCAACATTTACTGGAATAGGGTGTCATTCGATTGAGTACATCACCATGTGGGTCACCCATCATCATTGTGTCGAAGAAGGATGAGACTTGGCGGATGTATATAGATTACAAGGCATTGAACAAAATCACACTCAAGAATAGATACCCCTTGCTTAGGATAGATGATCTGTTGGATGAGTTGCAGCAAGCAAAATACTTCACCAAGCTAAACTTGAAGTCTGGATATCACCAGGTTCGATTCAAAGAAGAAGATAAATTGAAGACCGCCACTAAAAATAGGAAAGTTTTGTGTTAAAAATGGAAAAAAAAAGATATATTCATCAAACTGAGCAGCTCACAGGTCAGGAGCTTCACCTGGAGACTGCCTCTGGCAGAACGCTCTACATCTCATCATTAAACATCTTGAATATATAAAGTTTACAAACAAATAAGAGAGTTAGAACAACCTCCTCAAATGTACGAACTAAATCCTAATCTAAGTCTCACACATAACAAACGAACATACTCTCTCCAAGAATACATATCTCCATTAATTTCAACACTCCCCCTTAATGAAGAAAGGGTTCACTAGTACTCCTAACATCTCCCTAAATAACTCAAATTTAATTCTTCCAAGAGGCTTGGTAAAAATGTCTACAACATTGTCATAAGTATTACAATATTCAATATGGATTTCCTTTTATTGAACCTTCTCCCTAACAAAGTGAAACTGTGTATCAGTATGCTTTGTGTTTTTATGAAACATTGGATTACATACAAGTTTAATTAAGCTATGGTTGTAACATCTAATAATTGTTGCATCTTTTTGTTCTTCTCTGACATCATAGAGAAGTCTCCTCAACCAAACTGCTTCACATGTTGCTGCACACATTTCTTGATAGTCTTCTTTTGTTAATGACAGAGATATAATGTTTTTCTTCTTGCTACTCCATGCAATGACCCCATACCCAATGTTGAATGCACAACTTGTTATGGATCGTCTATCATCCAGATTTGCAGACCCAGTTTGAATCTGAGAAACATATCAATCTAACATCAAATGAATCAGTGTATTTAATACCTAAGTCTAAGGTTCCTTGAAGATACCTTAAGATTCCTTTTGCTACAACCCAATGATTCTCAAGAGGCTTTGACATGAATTGGCTTAATACACTAACTTCAAAAGTTAAATTTGGCCTAGTTTTAATCAAGTAAATTAGACTCCCAACCATTTGTCTATACAGTGTTGCATCGACCTCTTTAGAACCATCATTATTTTGAAGTTTGGTATTCTGTTGTAAAGGCACTGAGGCAGCTTTGCACTAATCTATTCTAAACTTTTTCAATAATCCCCTGACATACTTTCCTTGAGACAAAAAAACCTAGCCATAATCCCTCCAGACTTCAAGATCCAAAAAATAGTGTAACTCTCTGAGGTATTTCATCTCAAAACCTGTGACATCTGCTCTTTGATTTCTTTAATGAGTTCATCAACATTTCCTGTAATGATAAGATCATCTACATATAAAGAAATAAAAAAAATTGCCCCTTTTCATCAAACATGGTATACAGATCAGGGTCATTTTTGCTTTTTTTATAACTATGTTGTAGGAAAAATGAATCAATTTTATCATACCACGACCTAGGTGCCTATTTTAGTCCATACAATTCTTTCCTCAATCTATAGACTAAATGTTCCTCCCCCTATTTAACAAACCCCTCAGGTTCCATTAAATATACTTCTTCTTTTAACACATCTAGCTGGTTTATCATCCAAAACTCTATGCAGTACCCAACAAAAATGCATTTAATGGCCTTCGAATCCAGTTTCTTCCTATCCTCTTTTGGAACATGAGCAAAATATTTGGAGCCAAAAACTCTGAAATGATTAACTATAGGTTTAAAACCTAATAAAGCTTTGAATACAATTTTAAAATCAAGGCCTTTTGTTGGACTCCTATTCTTCAAATATACTATTGTATTTATTGCTTCTGCCTAAAAGCCATTAGACAAGTTCTTACTTTTTATTAAGATGTTGCATGCACACTCCACAAAGGTCATGTTCTTCCTCTCTGCAACCTTGTTCTGTTGAGGAGTGTGGGGTACTATGAACTATTGAACTATCCCATGGTACTTGCAATATTTGATGAAAACACCCTTCTTGTATTCTCTCCCTTGATTTGAGTGGAGAATTTTGATGAATTTCCCTATCTATTTTTCAATCATGCTTCTAAACTCTTTAAAATATTAAAAAGTATGACTCTTCTTTCTGAGACAATATACCCAAGTAAATCTCGTGTAATCGTCAACAAATAATGAGAAATAATAGGCACATCCTAATGAACTTGTATACATCGTATTACATAAATAACTGTGCACAATCTCTAGTATATCTCTCTTCTTTCTATTTAAATTTGCAGGAAACTCATTCCTGTGCATCTTCCCAAGAGCACATGTTTCACAATCAACATGAAAATTCTTTGAAACAGGAAGACCATTGACCATACCTCATTTCTAACGTAGCAGCAAGTCATTATAATTGATATGACCAAATCTTTGATGCCATAAGTCTTTTGCAGTCATAACTGATGAAGTCAAGGCTTGATTTGGTGCGCTTCTTACATTCAGCTATACAGTCCTCCCACTTTGTCAGGCCAGGGAGTAACTCCATAAGGCAAAAATGATTCGACTGATTTATTCCTTCAGGTACGTCTTCATTATATACATGAGGGAGAGACTGTTCAGTTCGTCTCCCGATGACTGTTCATATTTCCTATTTATCTATTTACATTAATTCACCCAATCACAAGGATTAGGTGTCAACATTCCCCCCCTTAATCTGAAGGGATGTTGGTAAGTCCAAGCATTATTCTAAATCGTTCAAGCTTTTCCCTTCCAAGTGCTTTGGTGAAGATGTCTGCAATTTTCTCATTTGTGGAACAATGATGAAGATGGATTGTTTTGGCCTCAACATGATGTCGAATCAGATGATATTTAGTATTGATGTGCTTCGTTTGATCATGGAACTTTCGGTTCTTGGCCAACTTTATTGCAGAGTTATTTTCAATCATGAGTGGAGTTGATTGTACTTGTTTTACCTGCAAATCTTCAAGAATTTTCCTGAGCCACACAATTTCTTTTGTTGCTTCAGCTGCTGCCACGTATTCTGATTCTGTTGTGGAATCTATTGGAACTGATTGTTTGCGTGATCTCTAGGAGACAGCTCTTGATCCAAGACTCATAGCATATCCTGAAGTTGATACCCTAGTTTATTTGTCTCCATCGAAGTCTGAATCAGAGTATCCAATCAAACTGAAATCGTCCACCTTTGTATACTTGATTCCAAAGTCTTGAGTTCCCTTCAAGTACCTTAGAACTCTTTTTGCAGCAAACCAATGTCCCTCACAAGGCTTTTGCATAAACCTGGAGAGGATTCCAACAACAAATGAGATGTTTGGTCTAGTTGTAGTTAGGTAGTTGAGACTTCCTACAAGCTGTCTATACTTTGTTGCATCCTCAAATTCTTTTCCTTCAATAGATGTGAGCTTTAAGTTTTGTTCCATTGGAGTAGTGAGAGATTGCACTCTTATCATGCCAAAACCTGTTCAATGATGCTCCAAGTATTTTCTTTTGAGAAATTAAATATGGACTTTGGATGTTGGATTACTTCAATGCTAAGATAGTAATGAACATAGCCCAAATCAGTCATTTCAAAACTTTTCCCCAATTCCTTCTTTATGGATGTAATGTAGCTTTCATTGTTCCCTGTCATCAAAAGATCATCTACATATACCACAATATATAAAACTGTTTTGTGAACTTTTTTGACAAATAAAGATGCATCATCAAGATCAAAATCTTTGAAATTAAGTTTCAGAAGATGCTCAGTTAGTTTTTCATACTAGGCTCGCGGTGCTTGTTTGAGGCCATACAAGGACTTCACAAGTTTGCATACTTTATGTTTATGTCCTTTCACAGCAAATCCTTCAAGCTAGGACATAAAAGCATTCTCTTTTAGATCTCCATTCAAGAAAACAGTTTTTACATCCATTTGATGGACTTTCCAACTGTTCTGAGCTACTAGTGCAAAGAGTGTCCGGATGGTAGCCCATTTTGCCGTGGGGGCAAAAGTCTCCTCATAATCAACCCCTTCCTTTTGTGCAAAACCTTTTGCCAGAAGCCTAGCTTTGTGCTTGTCAAATGAACCATCAGCTTTATACTTGTTCTTGTAAACCCATTTGCAACCAATTGGTTTGGTTCCTAATTGAGGATCAACCAGCTTCCAAGTGCCGTTCTTTATGAGGGCATCATACTCCTTTTGCATCACTTTTTTCCATTCATCATGAGAAGCAGCTTCTTTAAAGGAAGTTGGTTCAAAATCTGTAGACAAGTTCAATTCACAATCATAAGAAACATCCATATCAACAGGTGAATTAGAATCATCTACATCACCTCCATTTTGTCGGTTTGAATTTTTGGTTCTTGTTTTTCCAATTTCATCAGGATGAACACTTTCAAGTGTTTTCGTCAGCCACTGGGGACCTTTCTGAGATGGTCCAAGCTGCTCTGTTGATTGAGTTGGGACTGAATCAAGATTGAGTCTCCCAATTCTATCAATTACATCACTTAAAGCACCATCCGTTGTTGGAGTTTCATTCGGGGGAGAGTGTTCTTCAAAAGAAGATTCCACATGTTGATCTAGAATAGGAATTCCCCCTTCAGGATGTGGAATCTGATTATCAAATTCTTGAAATGATTTTTTTTTTGCGAATCTATCCAAGCAATCAAGTTCTTACTCAACAACGTTGTCAGATTTGGATGATTCAAGAAAAATTACATCTCTAGATACAACAAACTTTTTATTTACTTCATCATAGAGACGATATGCTTTGGAGGTGTTTGAATACCCTAGGAAGATACACTTATGACTTCTAGCACCAAGTTTGTTTCTATGTACCTTTGGTATCAAAGCATAACAGGTGGAACCAAAGACCCTGAGATGTTTTACTGAAGGAACATGTCCATACCACAATTCATAAGGAGCCTTGTTTCTTATAGCATTAGATGGACATCTATTCTTTATATATGCAGCGCATAGAACAGCATCAGCCCAAAACATTATCTTTACATTTTGAAGAAAAGCATGGATCGTACCATATTCAAGATTGTTCTATTCATTCTTTCAGCTACACCATTCTGTTGGGGATTATAAGGCACAATTGTTTGATGTTTGATCCCATGTTGGCGAAGATAGTTTTCAAATTCATTTGATGTGTATTTTTTTCCATTATCAGTGCGAATAGACCCAATATGAGATTGTGCATCATTTTCAATCCATTTATGAAAATTCTTGAATGTTTGAAAAGCATCAGATTTGTTCTTCAATAAATAACCCAACACATTCTGGTGTAATCATCAATAAATGTCATGATATATTTATTTCCATTTGTAGAAGAAATAGGCATTGGACCACATAAATCTAATGAATGAGTTCAAGTTTTCTATGTGCTCTTGAATGTGAATCATGAAAAGATTGTTTGCTATGCTTTCCTAGAATGCAAGCATCACATTGTTTAAATTTCCTAGGAATTGTAGGCAAACCAACAACACCATTTTTCTTCAACAAGCGAAGGTTGTCATAGTTCAAATGTCCAAATCTAGCATGCCATAGTAAACTTGATGGAAGTGTACCTTCTTCATAATGAGAATTGTATGAGAAATGTTGTGCACGAGCAGAGGTACCTTGCAGCTTGAGAAGCCTTTCTTCTTCTATTCCCCTCATGACAAGTGAGTGGTCAGATGCTTTTCTCACCTCAAGCTTGCCATCAAACATATGAATGAAGTTACCTTGCTGGTGGATGTGAACCAAGGACAACAAGTTTCTCTTCAGCTGTGGGAGATATAGAACATGATGCAGAAGAAAGTCTGGGAGACCAGGGAATTTAAGCCTAATTGTGCCAAGCCCTGATGGCTTGATTTTTGATTGGTCTGCAAAGTATACTACTCCATCAACATTGTCATTAAATTCTTCAAAAAAAATCTTTTCTATGAGTCATGTGGCAAGTTTCTCCTGAATCAAGCAACCAATCATTTTTCCAAGAAGCAAGTGAGGCATTAAATAAATCTTCATTTACTCCAATATTACATTGTGCCACAAGATAGTGAGCGGATTCAGGTGCTTTAACTTTGTCTGTATCATCAGTTTTACCTTTGGGTTGATTTCTTTGCTGCTCAATTTTGTCCCATGGTAACTTGCATGTAGAGGCATCATGTGATCCATTTCTTTTGCAGCGTATGCAGTGCAAATCTGCCTTTTCTCCTTGAGAGTGTCTACCCCCCCTGCCTCTGAAATATCTTCCTCTTCCTCTACAACCACCTCTTCCTCTGAAAGAATCTTGACCAGGATGCTTTTATTTATGAGCAAGGCACACAAAATCTTCAAAAGATTCAGGGGCTGTCTTCTTTCCAAAAACTTTCTCTCTTTCAACAAAATTTTCACAAGGAAGTCAAAGGTAATATCTTTAATATTTCCATTTGCTTGCAATGACTCAAGATAATTGGAGTAAGTAAGATAAAGTGCCTTGAGAAAAGCGATAAGAGGAATATCCAAATCAATCTTAGTGGCTTGGATATAATGCATTATAAACTTTACTTCGGATGCAAGAGCAAGATGATCATTATTTTGCAATTCAAGAGTGAAGAGTTTAATCATGAGTTGAACAATTTCAAGTGCAGAATGTGAGTCATAGAGTTCTTTCAGCTTTTGTAAGGCTTCGAAAGTAGTTGAAAATGGCGTAATATGGTGACTCACCTCTTCACTTACAGATGATGCAATTAATGCATAGGCTTCACTGTTCTTATTTTCCCAAATGGCGAGCTCTTTGTCTGAGGTAGGCCATTTTGGCTGTTTGTCTCCGTCTCCAATGCAAACTCCTTTCCACAACTCATTGAAAATGAGGGTGTATTTTATCATCTGCGACCACTCAGGGTAGTTCTTCTTGCTAGTGAGAACTATTCCCACAATGGATATATTGAATGCATTCTGTAACAAAAACTTCTGCTGCAAAATTTTACTCCTAATGGGAAAAATTATACATCTGATATGATGGGACAACAAATTCAAATGTCAATTTGCATTCATCTGGACAACATTAAAATATAGAATATGGCAGCGTTAAACAACACATATATGGCAGTGTTAAACAAGATCACTCCATTGACACATGGGAGAGCGTACATTCAATGTACAATGCAAATACCAACAGATTCCCTCTCAGCTATTCTCACATAAAATTCGCCAGCAAGTATATCCTTTATGTCAATATTCCAGTCAATACTCATTTGAAACATATCGAGGATCAACTCCAACGACAAAAACCCAATGCAGAGAGTACACAAAAACCATAGGTTTCAGCGTTCAAATAAATATGGGACAGCGTAAATATTTAAATTCGATGGCAACGTTAAATAAATATGGGACAGCGTATGGTGAGTGTATACCAACATAAATATACGGAGCAACGTTAAATATAAACAACACATTCAATGTGTATTCCTGCGTGGAGGCACCATACACTTCCCATTAAACTGTCAGAGCAGCCCCGTGGAAACCCAACAATGCCATCGGTTTCATCAACGTTCAAAAGACTTCGATGGCAGCGTTTCTCGTTCCTCGTTTCAGCGTGGAGGCACTAGATGCGCACCAGTCCAAAGCTCGCATCGGAATACGCTTGTCATCTCGCCACGGTGTCTTACTATCCACAACAGCAGGATTAGAACCTCTGACCTGCCAAACACAGACTCGGAATGGAGTAGTTCTTCCGCCAAAAAAAAAAAAAAATCGCGTCCCCGCACACTTCAACAACACTCTCTCACACAACACTCAGGGGCACATTAGCAAGAAAAGGGATTACAAAAATCGTTCCAGAGAAGAGGGTGCAGAAAATTATTATGGAAGAGAGCCCAAAGAAAATACCAAGTGTGTCAGTTCTAAAATATGGGTAGAATAGGAAAATGGGCAGAAAAATGGAATTACAAAGGTAGGAATACTAAAAATAGGACCTGCTCTGATACCATGTCAGGCCAGGTAGTAACTCCACAAATTCAATTCGTTATTATTCCTTCAGGTTGGTATTTATTATATACATGATGGAGACTATTCACTTCATCTCCCGATGACTGTTCATATTTCTTATTATTTATTTACATCAATTGTATTTATTCACCCAATCCTGATGATTAGGTGTCAACAATCTTTTCTTAATGTTTTTCTTGGTGAAAAGTGCATAAATTATCCAAGCCTAAATTTCCAACATTGAACACTACGTTAGAAGTTTCAACAAATTTGGTCAGTTGAGAGTTATTGTTCTTTTTAAATAAAGGGGTAGTGGATGCCTCACTCAACCTCCTCTTTAACTCTGATACCTGATTCGCGAGCAACTTCAAAGACTTGGTCAAGCTTTCCATATTGGAAGAGTCTTTCTCCTTAGCTTTGTTGGACGAAGCCTGAGTTTTCTTACTAGTTTCCTTGGAGTCTTTGGGATCATTGATGTCTTCAATGAATCCAATAGAACGCGAATATTTCGACAATGAGAGCTCCTGCAAATTTTAAGGCCAAAGTATTATTTACAGCTCTTTTGAAAAACATTGAAATGTTAATTGGAAAGGTGGTTGTATAATAATTCTTAGTAATGTCATCATGCAGCTGTACATCAGTGGGGAACTTGTTCAACAAACGAGTGAATGTTTGGTTAAAATATTTAACTCTTTCGTTTTCCCCCATTTTCAGATTCCCAAGTTCTTTTAATCACATGGTGGAGTTTTATCGTCAGCAAACTTTTCCAAAAAGAGCTTCTTAAAATCCCTCCAACTATGGATTTAATTGGTTGAAAGATTGTGATTACATACATACACCATACCTTCTAAAGTGTACGAAAAGAATCTATAAGAAACATCATCAAAACATACCCCAAGCATGCATAAATGTATGTAGAAATTGTCAAGATGGTCTTCAAATTTGATCTTCCTATTGGGATCAAACTTTGACAATACCTTTTCCAGATGTTTTAGCATCTTGTGAAGATTACCTGGAATTTCAAGTGACTCTTGGGCCATCCAATTGAACTCTGCATCAACCATGTCTTTGTCTCTTTCCTCCTCCTCTTCTTATGAATCTAAAGAGGCTTCTCCTTCACTGTTAAAATTTGTGCTATAATCAGGATGTTCCTTGTCAGAAAACTAAAAATCTTCCCCTTCACTGTCCAAATTCTCCTTAATGGGTGGAAGTTCCCCTTGGTGACTTGTTCCTTCTACGGGATGAACTAACTACTTAAGGGTTGCGATAACAAAATCTTCCACTAAAGAAACGAATACACCGCTAGGAGTTGTTTCTTTCTTTATAGGCCTATGAGGTATAATAGCAACAATAAGGAGTAAACCAAGAGCTCTCACAAAATGATGAGTAATGGGCTGGAGAGTCTGGCATTGATCGTAAGTAACCTCAAATTCTTGTCCCAGACTAGACTAATAAGTTTCCTATATCTCAAGAGTATGAATTGGATTGGAAATGGGAATGTTACTGCATTGTGCGAAAGTCTGCATGTTAGGATGTGGTAAGTTATCAACCATAAAAAGGTGGTTTCCCTCCTTCTAGTGCCAGAATGTTGATGGTGTTGGAACCTACCAACATGTAAGGGGGTCTCCTTGATGAAAAGTCTCGATTAGACTTCATATCTTTTATTATAGGAGCTCTTCTGGAAATAACTGGCTTAGGTGCCATTTTCCTTAGAGATTTTCCTTGGCTGCGATAGTCAGCATGAGAGAGTAATGTACATGTACTTTTGAATGAACAAATGTGTATGCCTTATGGAATGTTCAGTTGCAGAATGTATCAAGGTTCTTTCACTCAAGGGGAAATAAAAGTGAGCCTTTAAGAGAAGAGTAATAATACTAATCTAATAAAGACACACGAGCATATATATATAAAACATTGATCAACTAATGAAATAGTTCACATAAAAGCAATGACCATTAAAACAAATACAACACACCTTCAACAAGATAATCAACAAAGCCACCGAAATAGTTCAATTTCTTTACTACATATGAAAACAATAAATATCGCAAACACTCAAAGAATAGTCTTACAACATTTATGACATACGCATGAAAGTGTGTTGGCTCAACGAGCTTCAAGTATTAAGCAAAAGTTCCAAGATACATCAGTACAAGGAACACCGCTAGCTGCAATAGTGGAGTGTTAGATCAACCACTTGCTCCTCCAAAGGAACTATCTTCCTATCTAATTCCTAGTGGGAGGAGCCAAGGTGAAAATTCCTCTACTTGACCTATATATATATATATATATATATATAGCAAATGGGATGACTCTTCCCCTCCCTTATGACTCTTGGACTACCCTCATGACTCTTTGAATTCTTCATGACCTTTGGACTCCTTCATGACTTTTCACATTCTATAGGTGAGCCTTGGACTTCCACTTTACATTACATTTCTCATATATTGAAAATTACATAATGATATCCATAAATGATGTGGAAAACGATGGCTCATATAACATATTGACAAGACATGACATGACATTGATGACATGGACTCAATGATAATGTGGCAATGTCAACCACTATTTATATTGTTATCTATGTGTCTCTTTGAAACATGGTACATGTGCTTCTTCTTCCTCTACCATAAGGATTGAGGGTACGAAGTCTTCATTGTGATATTGATCTTTAGCTGTTGTCGCAATATGGTTTGTGTTCATCTTCTTGTTCAATGATCAACTTGTCTTTGCAGCTGCATAGGTGTTTTCTAGTAGGGTCTCCATCTTCTTCTCATCCATCATCATCCTTTCATGAAAAGATATAATACCTACAACTGGAAACACTCATGACAAGACAAAATCAGTCTGAAAAACTCCTAGTCTATCCTGCTTCATGAAAATCATTGATTGAGATGGAACTGAGTGCTAGACTAAGAGGAAGGCTCAAGGATTTTGTAGTGCACATTTCAAAGGTTATGAGTGGAGGGATGAGGCTTGACACTACGCAATGCACATTTCTGGAAGCATGAGCAAGATGATTATGCAATTAAGAAGCTCAAGGAGGTAGCCTTGAGGTTTTAAGTTTCCCACTTCACAACACAAGAGAGAGAGAGAGGGGCCTAGGATTTTGCATTTACAGAGTTCAAGGAGGAAAGATGAAAACTTGAGACTTGACACTATGCAGTGCATAGAAGGGGGTTGACTAGGAGGTTGAACTGCACAATTGAGGAGTTCAAGAGGCCATGGTTGACAACTAAGACCAGTAAATGCACAATCCTTGGAGGCAGAGACTACACAATGCAAAGATCCAAGAGGTAAGGGTTGAGCTTGAGGGTTGGCACTGCTCAGGCAAGAACTTTTCAAATTTTGACTAAGTGTGGGATCAATGAGGTAAAAGTGAGAAATGATGAAACGTGAACATTATCACACACTCAAAACAATTGATGACACAACATTTATCACTTAGAACACTTGAACAACATGATCCCCTCAATACAAAAACTTCCTCCAAGTGTGACACTTAAGATACACTTTGCGCCGATTGTGAAGACACTTGTGCAACAATGCATAAAAATTTGGGAATGGGTCTAAAACATGTTTATATGATAAATAGGACTCATTGGCACCAAATTTACCCCTTGAGATGAACCATAACTCCACTTATGTGATGTGCGAAACTTCCCATGCTAAGAGATGATACTTTGGTTTTTTTCCAAAAGGGACTTGAAAACTTAGAGAATACACATGAATGACTCTTATTACTACATGCAAGGTCAAAATAGGCTCTGAAATTTGGATGTAAGCCAAATTTTTGGAGGGTGTTGTAGCAGCGACAACACATGTACATATAAGGAATGAAGCATAATCTCTTGAGTGGAATTCAAATATGTGATCAATATTTTGATGTCATATTCAACTCCAAACGATGTGAAATTCGAAGGTCAAACATAGGAAAAGTGGTAGCCAAAGCTATAAGGACCGACAATAATGTTTACATACATAATGAATCAAGGAACAAGAAAATCCATTATGAATCAATAAAAGAAGATATGATTGTCTCCCACTTTATTCAAACATAATCTAATTCCATTGAAAAAGGAGCCAAGTATGTTCGAAAACTCAAGAAAGGAACCGACAAGTTTAAAGTTAAGCTTTCAAATGTTTTGAATGTGGAATAATTGGACATCGTGCATATAAGTTCCCTTATGATAAGATGAACAATAGTGATGATAAATCAATATTCAAACCCAAGTATCGAAAGAAGCAAGCACGTAAGAAAAACAAATTACTCAAAGGATAAAAAGTGACAATAAAAGTAATGAAAGTGTAATCGATAAAGAAAGGAATGAAATACCATTCATTGTTGAGACCAAAGAACCTAAAGTAGAGGTTTATTATGAGGGAGAACATAAAATTGCATTTAAATAAAAAAGGATCCTCAAAAAGAAAGAAAGCCAATTGATAGAACAACTTCAAGACAATTTTTTTAATGAAGACACTATTGTTCCTCTCAAAGTTAAATTAGAAGAAGAAAAAAAGGAGTTTGTGTTTGAACAACTAAATGAGAAAGAACAAATATGTGAAAGACTTGAAGAGGAAGTTGTCCTCTTAGGAGAATAATTGGAGCAATATTATTTGCAGCTCAACAAAGGGACTGAATCAATAAATCATATTCTCAACATTCAAAGGTCCCCACTTATTAAGACAAGTCTTGGATATCAAGAATGTGAGGCATTCAAGAATAATGTTCTCCCGATCTCATCAAATGAAGGGCATCCCAATAATATTGGTCAGACATTCATATAATCCATTAGCAATCACTCGAAGGTCCAAATCAAACAGTACACTAGGCCAAGCATGTTCATTTAATTGACACTTAAGGCAATTCCAAAAGGGTGCATAATATAAGGAATCAAAATAAAGAGAAAATATGCACAGGTATAAATATTGCAGGACAATCAACGAATATGGCTCATCGCAAAGAATCCACAAGAAATAATGGAATGTGTAGGAAATCAACAAATGAGTATGGCTCATGTAAGTTTTGAACACAAGGACACATGGCTCGTCCAAGAAGTATCTTTAGAATATTGAGATCTCCTTCTATGTCCAAATATCAAAATAATTTATTTGGTTACTATTTCTCATGCATAAAGTTTGGATACGAACCGAAGGATTTCAAAAGCTATGATGTGGTAAGATATAGAAGATATGATGAGGTACCTAGGTTGTAGCAACATCTTTAGCAGGTTCTTATGTCACGTCTTGAAACTCCTGATAAAGATGCTTTGCTTCAAATATTGGTTCTTGTGTGGCAACAACATCTTCAGTAGGTTCTTATGTCGCAACCTGAAATTCCATGCCATTCACTCCAACTTTTCTCTATACACTACTGAAATAATTAAGGGCTTCTAAATTTCTTCCCTTGTATAACCAACTTCTTTAATAAATTCCCCACACACTTTACATAATGGTTTTCTAGATTTTATAATTTTAGAGGGAGAAGAATGTATATCTATCATTTCCATTTCTTCGGATAAGGTCTCTAATCATGAATGCTTCTTACTCTGAGGTTTTTCCCTAAGCATATCAAGTTGGTTTCTTAAAAATTCATTTTCCTTCCTTAAATCATCAACTTGCTGAGACAAAAGGTCAAGTTTGGATTTACCAGGGGGGGGGGGTTTATCTTGTCTCTCCTTGGACCCCTCCTCCTTACCGGGATGCTCCTCTGAATCTTTTAATTCGTCTGTAGCAATGGGGGCTTGGATGATGGTGCAGGGGATGGTGTGACCGTGACTTTGACCCTTTTATTTGGGAACTTGCCTCCCACAAATCTCTTCATCGAAATTTTCTTCACTTTCATCTACAAGGGTTATTCCTCCATAATAGGACATGTCCCATACTTTGAAATTTCAGATTCCCCACTGGTAATATCCATTGGTTCTTCAATATGTAAACTCTCCTCAACACAATAAAATTTTGATGGTGTATCAACAAGAAGGGTTTCTTTATGGATGTCCTCTTAAGGGTTTTGAATAGGTGTATCAACAAGGGAATTAATTCACGTACTTGGTTGTGATTCCTCTATTTCAAAACATTCATTCTACACATTGGAATCAAATTCTTTCTCTTCTCAAACGAGTACTATTACAATAACCGATAATATTTCCCATGTACTCCCCTATTGTTCCAGTGAATCAACAATGATGAGCTTAATTAACCCATGATTCATTACACATGTTTCGGGGTATTTTGAGTTTCGAACAACATCTACCATATTTTTCAATGATTTTAAAAGGAAATAGGGCATGTTGACCAATTTCCTGCTACATAGTGGTGCCAATGACTGGAACTGATAATTGAAAATTACCAAAAAATAGTACCTCAATAGTGATAAACTTACAAATAAAGTATGTTACATACTCCCAGGGGAGTGGAAGTGAAGTTTTTCGACTCCTCTCCCCTTGTTCCTTATCTACTCACCTTCTTGTAAAAATGTGGCCTTAACTATCAGAACTACAATCTTCCTATTAAACGAATGTATCCTAGTTTGAGGTAAAGTCATCACCCTGGTGATGACTTCCTCTATAGCAACTATATGTACTCCTATTACATATGAAATTTGTGCATTCAAATTATGTGTGAATTCTATGGCAATGTGTTCATTAAACCCTTACAGCGTTTTGGAGTACGATAACCAACCTGCAATCTAAAATATCATATGAGCTCTTGGATAATCTCTTAATGCATCAATATAATATGGTTTATGATGCACACATTCTCCTCTGATGGATTTTATTGCTAATACAAATACATTGTTATAGGTGCAACAATCGTGCATCTAATTAATTGTTGGAAGGAAGATGTTGAGCTAGTAGAAATTGACAAATTTTGGTTACAACGGGGTATTAGTGGGTTTTTCAATGCCACAATTAAAATATGGTTCATATATTATGGATGGATTTCTGAAATGGTCATGTCAGAGTAATGGTGACACGATGGTGTTATAAAAATTATGTTGTGCATGCAAGGTTTGAGCAACCAACTTGCCAAATCAGAGTGTTGATGGTGCATCATACAAAAATATGATGTGAATCCACCCTCCCACAAACTTTGAAATGAAGCTTCTCCTCGGCCACTATAACAAGATTTTCAAGTCACACATAATTTCATCGTTGCGAGTAAATGATAGAGGTTTACCTGTCACGATCTTACCAACTATGTTGATGCTACGGCTGATAGGACAATACTAACTCGGCTAGAAGCGCCTGTTGACAAGGTTCATGGAAATTTTCCTTGGAGGGTCCCCTCCATACGACCACATTGACAATAATAGTGGTACAAACATTGACAAATTCCATTGTAACAACAAGAAAACATTGTCAACTGCAGGACTTGCTAATGATAGCTTGCAACATGAAGATTAAAAATTTGTTCTTTTAATGATTAGCAGCAACATCCATGAAGTTGTTACTACAAAAAAAAAATTGTGTTGACCGCTAACAAGATGGTTTTTAGTCACCATATAGAGAGAAATAAATTAAATGTTGGTTGCTTGGGAAAATATCCTTTGCCCCAATGACCTTGAGATTTGAATATCATACAATGTCCACAAATGAATCCTTAGAATTTGGCTTATGATACAACCAAATATGATGTCCATTGGAAGACAAATATGTTTGCGGCGCATCAATGGTTTTTAGTTTTACAGTCCCATTGTGGAATATTGAATCAATTTTGTAAAGACCAAGCCACCTGGTACATAAATTTCCCTTTAAATCTTGAAATCCAAAGTCATATAATATTGCTCAATCACCCTTCTGAAACACCTTGTTTTTTATGAACCTATCATTCCACTTGGCACAATATTGTTGGACAATATCAATATGTTGCACAAAAACCAAGTGCATCTCTCCCAATTCATTAAACTAATCTAGATGGTGTTTCTATGATGTAGTTAAGTCAAAATTCACCTCCAAAGTTGTCCTGAGTGTCTTTATTTCAAACTCAATAAGAAAGACATGATTCTTACGATACACAATTTCGCATGGAGAATAACCTATGGAATTTCGCCAAGTATTTTTATGTAAGCCATGAGCACCTCTAGAAGTATTTCAGCCCAATCCCATTGGCGGCTTGCCACAATATTTGTAAGAATCACTTCAAGCACTTTATTAGTACTCTCCACTTGTCCATTAGCATTTCAATGGTAAAGTGAAGTGACTCAGTGATGGATCTTATATTTCTTGACAAGGTTTTCTATCAACTGGTAATGAACTTTGACCCTCCATTTGTAACTATGTCCTTTGTAACTCCTTATGAAACAAAGATGTCTTCAAATAGGAAGTCTAAAAAAAAAATTTCAGTATCCTTGGTAAGTTCCTTGGATTCAACCCACTTGGTGATGTAATCTATGAAAACCAAAATATAACACTTCTCCTAAGATGGGGGATTGATTGATCCAACAAAGTATAAAGCCCATATCTTAATAAGCTCTATCACCATTTGAGGTTGTAACATCATTTCATCTTATCAGATAGGTTGGCCCATCCTCTGGTAACTACCACACCTTTGCACATACTTTCTTGCATCCTGGAATATAGTAGGCCAGAAATAGCCTATTTGAAGCACCTTATGACCTATCATCCTATCAACAAAGAGCCCACCACAAGGCTCATCATGAGAAGCCTTTAGAACATCATGGATTTAATCTTCTCTTATACACCTCCTAATTTGATGATCCAAGCCTGTATGAAAGAGATAGCCATCCAACCAAAAATATTGGGCACTTTGTTGAATGATTTTTTATTTCTCCCTAGGATAAAGGTGGTGCGGAAGTATCCATACAACAAGATAATTATCAATATCTGCATACCAAGGTGAGTAAGTGGAAACTGCAAAAAAGATATTCATCTAGGAAAGAATCCTCAACAAGTATATTATCATCACTGTTAGGCAATCTAGAAAGGAAATTGATAACAGCATTATCCTTTGTTGGATTGTCTACAATGGTGATATCAAATTCTTGCAGTAAAGATAACCACCTTGTAAAATTGTCTTTGGTGTCTGGTTTGTTCATTTAAAATTAAATAATATAATTATCAATATGCACAAAAACCTGATAGCCCGTAATATAATGCCTAAATTTTTTGATTGCATGTATGACAGTAAGGAATTCCTTCTCAGTTACTGTATAATTTAATTTTGTAGGAGTAAATTTAATGCTAATGTAATAGATGGCATAAGACTTATTTCCATCTTGATATCCCAAAACAACCCCAATGGTTGTATCATAGGCATTTGTGGAGATAGGAAACCACAAATTCCAAATTGGTCCTTGTAATATATGAGATACAATTACACACATCTTAAGATCTGAAAAAGCATTTTTACACTTGTCGATCCATATGAATTATTTATATTTTGAAAGTAGGGAAACAATGGAGATGCAATTTAACAAAATTTTCTATAAAGCACTTGTAATAGCATGCATGCCCTCAAAATCTATGTATCTCTCTATGTTTTAGGAGTACGAATCCTTAAAATTACCTTAATATTTATTGGATCGGCTTCTATACCTGCAACAGAAAGATAATTTCCCACTACAATCCCTTCATTCATCATCATATGGCACTTTTTAATGTTGAAAGAAAGATGTGTCTGTATATAATGTTTAAGCAACTTCTCAATATTAATTAAATCTTGATCAAACTCATCGCCATATGGTGTGAAATCATCCAGGAAAATTTCCAAACAATCATTAACCATATTAGAGAAGTTTCCTAACGCAACTCGTTGGAAGATTGTTGATGCATTATCGAGTCCAAAATGGAGGAATATATAGGAAAAATTTCCCCAAGGGAGGTGAAGGTGGTATTTTCCTAATCTTCATGAGTAATCTAGATTTGATTATAACCACTAAACCCATCAAGAATTTTCTTTTACCAAATAGGGTGTCAAGGATCCATGAAAAGGCTTCTTTACTCTTACTCAATAGTTGTACTAGCTTCTTTGTTTGTGCAAGAGATCAATTAAGATTAATATTCCAGGTCTTCCTAGGCTCAATATCAACCGGAGTACCCTTAAGACTTGGGGAGGTTGGTATTTATTCTATAACAATATCATCAATAGCTTTATCCTCACTTGACATTATAGAGCTCAATAGATGGGATTCTAGTTGTGTAACAATAGAGGGGTCATTAATAAAACTATTGATGGTATCGTCCTCTATTTCATTTTAAAATATAAGGCCTTTCCAATAGTAAGCAGTGGTCATGTATCATATCAAATTTAGGCCATAGAGGGCTCTGATAGTCAAAACATGGCTTATATGGAGGATAAAAAGCACGATTCTTGATAGTATTCCCATTATATATGGTCATAACTCTAGTTATGCAGCTAATAAATGCATCTGCAATGACCAACCAAGGTTTGCCTAAAATGAGGGGATTTCTTCCATAGCGTGTCTTAGGATTTAACCTCACAAAGTCAATTGGGTAATCCCAAGAGTCAACTAAAGTAAATGTATCCTCTAGTATTCCCTCAAGCCAAATTTTAGACCTATCAACCAGTTCCAGCACATTAGGAGTTGGTCTTAGATTAGTAAACCCAAATAGCTCAAAGGTCTCCCTAGTCATTATATTGATTACAAAACCCAATTCAATGAGGGTATTGAGAATGGATATTCCTCAAATGTGAACAATCATTGTTGGATTATTAGGATCTTCATACTTGGTAGGTGGAACTTCCCCTAACATTAACTCTGATGGTTTTCCTACCACATGGACAATATGTGGATTATGGGTTTTCCCACCAAGATTTAAGACACAAAACTCCCTTACTGTTTTTGCATAAATAGGGACATCTCTAATTACTGGAGGTAGTGGAATTTGAACATGTAAATTCTTTGGTTCTTTTAGAAAATCAGACTTAGTTTGAGGGGCAACCTTAACTACAATTAATCTTTTTGGATATGTGTATTTAAATAAGTCTCAATATTGATAGCATTTTTGGTTTTTATAGGCCCTGCAATAGTAGTGGCATCAATTGTTACATGAGCTTTAGTTGTATCAGCAACATCAAATGTTAGAGTGGTATCAATTATTACAATGGTATCAACTATTACAGTGGTCTTGGCAGCAACAATATCATTGGTTGTTACAAAGGGTTACTCAACCTACTATTTGTCCAATGATCCATGGTTTGGAGTTTCCCTCCTAAGTGTGAACCATCTTCTTCATTTATTGTGATGACATGGGAGACTCTCAGGTTTATTATTTTCCCTAATCGTGATCGTTCTTCATTGCACCCAATAGGTGAAATAAAGTAAGTGGGGAAAATTGGAATTTCAACTTGTTGTGTTTCCTTATTGTTTGGATTAGGGTTAGGATGTACAACTAAGGTTTTAAAGGAGGGTTACTTACTGGTACATTAGAAGGAAGTTGCAGTAGTTGTTGTTGCATTGGAAACTACATTGACAATTGGCTTGGAAAAGAAGTTTCTTGCCATCCTTTAGGTCATGGACGTGATTGGTTTGGAGGAAAAGGCCACAAGGGCTAAGGCATTGGATATTGGACCCAAGGATGATTAGGAAACTGCAAAGAGATACAATATATTACATTTATTGAGAAGTTCGCTGAGGGTTGTACATATTGAACCAATAATTAAAATAAGAGAAAGGATCTTGGACCATACCTGGTGGCCAAGGTTTCCATGGTTTATTGGAACTGATGAAGTACATTGTTTCAACCTCCACCCTTGATTCCTTAAAAATTGCCTTCAGTCCTGGAAATAATAGTTAATGTCCTATAGAATTCTCTTGTTTACAAATGATACGAATTTATATGTTATGAAGTGGGCATTCCCTAAGACGATGTTTCTTTCTGCATTTAGGGGAGAATATGGGTGAAGCTCGTTCATTCTCAAT
The DNA here is from genome assembly GCA_000404065.3 of Pinus taeda. Classification (NCBI taxonomy): domain Eukaryota; kingdom Viridiplantae; phylum Streptophyta; class Pinopsida; order Pinales; family Pinaceae; genus Pinus; species Pinus taeda. The sequence goes on along the minus strand of APFE031211267.1, from coordinate 91,652 downwards.
TTGCCTATTTTTCACCTATAACATATCCAACTAGGAGGGAAAAGAGCTCATGATATCAGTTTTCAAGTTTTCAAACAAATTTCCAATCTATGCTCTTGTTACCCCACCATTAACTAACTTTTGTATCTTGGAAGAGGCATCTCGTGCCAAGACTTTATTTCTTATTGATCCTCTAGAACTTCTCAAGCAAAGTGCATAAATTTCATCATAAGGTTCCTTAGATGTATCCCATTCCCATGAGATTTAACATATCCAAGCAGTATTCCTTCATTCCTCTAATCAAAATTGTCTTCAAAATGTCTTTATCTAGATTACTGTGCTTGGACTCTGCAAATTATACTAAATATATTCTATATAATCTTTCGATATTTCCTCCTCTCTCTGAGACATTTTGAATAACTCTTCCTTTTGATCCCTAGTCTGACAATAATCTTGGTACTTTTCCAGGAAGGTTTTCTTCATATCATCCCATGAGGAGATAGATGCACCACCATGCCCATAAACCATCTCAAAGCTAATGTCTTTAGAGTAGTAGGGAATAATTTTAAGTTTTGGGCATATATGGTGTAATCATAATTCTTACATAAGACATCAAAATAAAAAATAAAAGTGTCCAGATCTTCATTGTAGTACCCTAGAAAATTGGAAGGGATAATAGGGGAATATTCTTCATTAGATGTTGCCCCTAGACATTTCCAATAGGGAATTCAAAGGTGGTGATTGTTTCTTTTGCCAATTTTTCTCCTTTAAAGTTTTAAGATAACACTAAATAAGCTCAGGTATTTGTTGTTCCTTTGGTTGGAATCCAATTCTTCCAGTGGATGCTTAGGTTGTTTCACCACACTTTCATAATATGGAACAAAATGGTCAAGAGGCTATTTCACAACACTTCAATCTAAAACAGAATGGGCAGGAGGTTGTTTCATAGTACTTGTTGAGTCTAGAACAAAATGATCAAGTGGATGTTTCACTAGAATTAATTTGAGATATTCCAAGTTATGCCCATTTGTACCTTCTTATCCTTCCAACAAGTCCTGACACTCTTCCTCTGTTGATACACATAAATCGTAAATCCTCATGCCTACTTCTGAATTTCAAGCCTTATAAGATTATATCTCCTTGATATCTTCTCCCAACACAGATTATCTTGGAGACATTGAACTCTAGGGAACAATTTTGTGACATCCTGTCTTCTTGGAAATCGTTTTGGGGTAGATGATTCTGCTTCATCTTTTGAAATCAACCCTTGAGTGAATGTTACTCTTCCTAAAACTTTATTCTTCTTTCCTCCACATCATCTTGTACCTGCGTGGTTAGTATTTTTGGGGCATTGTGTTTTTCTTATTCTCTATTCATGTAATCATATGTATCCTAACTCCATATGACGTCGAGTTTGCTTCAGTCACTCGAAGCGACGCACATGTTCTTACCTCTCATCTTACTACCCTATCACCTTACAGCTAGGAACACATCTAACACACTTATGAATAATGCTAAAAAAAATGCTAGTTGCATATATGCACCTCTAAGGACCTCCCTGGAAATGATGCCAAAAATGTTGGGCGAATTAATTTTCTCTTAATTAGAACCAATTAATTTCACACACACATAAATTATCAACCAAGGTAAGTCTTTTATTTCAAGGTTATTATGCAAAATATATGCAGGTAGTAATAGTAACTAGCATTGTCTAATGCTAAACTATCTAAGATCATGACACACATTGAAACTCAAGTTGGTGTAACTTCTCACTCTCTGCACAACAAAATCATTATTATCGCTCTACACACAATTTTGAAGTCGAAATCACCCATACAAAATGAAATCACTCAATCACTTGCGATCACACTTGCAGAAAAGAGAATAACACTCCTCGAAATAACTATAGAAACCATTTAAACAAAACCTAACCCAATTGAGAAACTCACAACAATCATCACCTCATCAATTTGTGAAACACACTGTAACTGATACGCAACAATACATCTGACAAAACCTAGAAAAATGTAGTAGCAAAATAATAAATAACACATACCGAGAAATGGATCGAGGAACTACACTGTTACACAAGTAATGAAGTTAAACTATTATGCAAACCAACTGATCCGTAACTGCAACACATTAATGAAAATTTGTAAAAATAACAATTAATTGACATAAAGTATAACTGAAATGAAATTACACACACTATTACACCATCTTATATATATAATGATCCTTACTAAAGAGGAGGGACCTTCCTCCTTAGCAGGGAGATCGTAATGCACACCTCACAGACTAAGTCAAAAAAGTATTATTGAGTCGCAAACCATAAGAGTTTTCATTAATATTTAAAAAGTTGCAGATGTACAATCTCTCCCAAAATACAATAGTGTCACCACCGCATGAGGCAGAGGGATTCTCCTCTTATATATTTACATTATGTTTATTCTTGAAACCACGATCAACTATGATAATCTCTCAATTCTCATGTTGTCCAAATAGAGAGTCTTATATAAGAAAATTACAACCAATTTAATGAGAATTAAAATTGATGTTGTAACAATATCTCCAAATAGCTGGAGGTCAACAATAGAAACCCATAATTGTCACAACCAAGTTTTTTGCACTATCAAGAAAAAGTTCACCTCGATGGCACAACGATGTATGTTTGTATGAATGAGTAACAACACTTGTTGAATCTTGATGATATTATCGAGGAAACAAATTACTATGAAGCAGAGTATCAAAATCATGGTAGTAGTCTCAACAAGATCTTGTTTTAGAATACTAGCAACACAAAAACTAGAGAAAAAACATGGCGTATAAACAATAACACTCTAATGAGCCAATCCAAAAAGTATATGTCAGTATTTATCATGTACAAGTATTATTTATGCCATATTGCAATCCAAATCAATAGAAATAGTCAACCTCGTATCAAAGTACAAGGAAAACTGCATAAACTAAGGTGACATGAAAGAGTGGCATGCACTAGTCAAAAAGGTGATTAATGGAGTAACAAAGTGTGATTATAAGAGTAATGATGGTGGAAAATATGGGTAAATGAGGGTAAAAAGGATGACAATTCCATGTATCAACATGTTTGCAAGGCAACTTCTAAGTCGATTTGACTAGTTGGTCCCTCAAATTTCCCAGGCTTAAGGAACTAGAAGAAATTGAAGAGGGTTGTTGTAGCAATTACACCACTTGGGTATAGAGTGAAAATTCACTCTAACTAACCGTTAAGTAGAATGTATATTATCAATTTGTTTAGGATATAGTGATTTACCACCTTATCTCCTAGATGCAGGTGACACATTTGCATATGAAATTAAGACTTTCACATCTTCAGCTTTGTGATCATTACCCAATGCATGTCTTCATTGTTCTTTATTTTGAGCACACGTTTTCTTTATTTTTGAGGGTATTCATTATTTGTTTTCACAAAATATTTGGGTGCTTAGCAAGATTTTAAACATGAGAAGGTCATTCTTTAAGAGACGATTCTAAATTATGCCAACTGAAAGAGAGATGAAAATATATTTTTACATTTTTCAAGTATTGCTTTATTGTAATAACATTTGGTGGCGAAAATATAAACCTGCATTAAAATTGATAAATAACTTAGGATAATAAAAATCTTTTATTTGAATTATAAGACATGAAATTCTAATTGAAATGCTAGTGAAAACTTAGCTTTATTGAATCATGAGATAGGTTAAGAATAATTCCCACATTTTTCATTATTTTTCCTTTATTAAATATTTGAAACATAAATTGTTGAGCATTCATTGGGAGAGAAAAATGAACTTACAAAAAGAATGGCTATTTAAGTGGATTCTCCTTATTTCTTCCTTGCCATTCAATTTTCTACAAACAACAAGACAAAATCCATCATTCCACTGGAGGAATTTAAAAAATACCCATGTAGTTAATTAAAAATGAAGGAAACTAAATGCAATAGTGATGTGACGTTGCTTACCTTATTCAAATGTCACAAAAAGCCTTTTGGGTATCTTGTAGTGAACCCTGAATCTACTACAACAATGGATGCGAAAGGAAGCTATATATTTTTCTCTTTGTCCTTTGGGTAAATGAAAAGGTTTGAATGAATTAATAAAAGTTGTAAGTGAGAATAGCATTTTGTTCTCTTGGTCCTTTGCGTAAATGAAAAGGTTTGAATGAACTAATAAAAGTGAGAATAACATGTGTGATTAACAAAGAATAAAGGATTATGTATTTATTAATTAATTTTTTGAGTGTATGAAGTAATTTCAAGTATCGATGATAATTGAGATAATGGTGCACCTTTTTTAAATGAATGATTTTAGATTTTAATAAGAATTATTCTTTTTAGATTCATCCATGAGAATGGATTGTTATGGATTTTGATAACTATTAGCATAATCACTCTATTAATAACATATTAAACTTATAACATGCACATAATAACATACATTGTTGTTAACCAAATTAATGGAAACCTATGAAATAAATTAGTATGTCATTCACTCACAATCAATCAATGAAACCTGGTGAACTTAAAACTTTAAAATAAATATACCTAAACACAATATAGAAACTTGAATTCTATTGTTAATCGCTTTTTCCTCGCAAGGAAAAATATCAACATTAACTTTAAAATAAGTATACCTAAACACAATATAGAAACTTGAATTTCATTGTTAATCACTTTTTCCTTACAAGGAAAAATATCAACATTGATGGAAATCGATGTGGAGGTCAAGACACGCCCTCTTTTGTTTTTGTAGAAGTGATATTCCTCTTCCAAATATTAAGAATAATATTGTTTAAAATCCTATCTTGATACTGTATGAGATGAAATAATACCAAATATTAAACCTCCATACACTCTTTATCTTCAACAAATAAACACATTTTTTGACACCACTACATAAGCATTCACGCATACTTGACAATCTATGAAAGGAATAGGGAATTTCCAACCATTTCAAAATATGAAAGATATTAGAAAATGAAATCAAATATTCTTTCCTCCAACATTTAAGATTAAAATAACGAATATCATTTAAGAAATCTACAAGGAAATAATAAATAAAAATGGATAGGTTTTACAGAATTTCGAAGGTTTGAAGAGTACGTGCTCAAGATTTTGTTTCAAACGTTTAAAAGATACAAGCTATAAAAACTATGCAACATTTAAAATATTAATGGAATAACATTTGATATTTATAAGGAGAATCTTGATCAAAATATATATTTGAAGACAACATTGGTCAATTAAATTACAATATGAAACATTGATGTCTTATATGATTATAAAATTCTATTAGTATAGCTAATTGATAAATTTAAATGCATTTACTTGCATGAGCAATGATGGGGCTCCCATAGACCATGATTTAGCGAAAACATTAGAGCATAAAAAAAAATAGATGTTAGTCAAACCCTAATTTTCATGACTACAACATTGATGAGAAAAATGTTGTAGAATATTAAACTAAAGGAAATCAAAATACATAAGACTTGAAGGGATTTAATTACAAAAATGAGGAGGTAAGGGTATTTGATTCAAACACTACCTTTATTGAGGAAAAGATCTTTTATATTTTTCTTAAACCCAACTGATGATGCATACAATGCCCTATTTTTCTTCAATGTTTCCTCAAATTCACGATCATCTCAATGATTAATGTACCCAAAAAGGGGACCCATTGTTATTTCTTCCTTCATATTTAATGGAAGCATCTCACTTTGAAGTTTGTGCAGGATGTGTCAAATGGGTCTACCTAAGTTGGTTAGAGAGGGCAAATGTTATCCTTCTCACTCACATTCAAACCTTCTTGTGTCATGTTGTGATCTTTATGAGCTAATTATTGCCGAGGCTATGAGCCATTAGGTATATCTTATCCTTTCTTATGGGATGGGGGGTTGGAAGCTTGGTTAAATGCAAAATAAATATTCATGTAGGATGTAACAATGATCTAGAATTTTCAAGCATTTCTCCATGGTAACCATGTTCATAATTTTCATTGGTTTTTTCTTTTCTCCTACCTCCAATTGAAATAGATACATCTTTTTTGAAGATGAAATATTTATAAGAGACTTGGCCACATCTCCTCCTATGAAACTATATTTAGGCTTACCTATTTGAAATTTTTAGGGTGTTTTTGAAGCAACAAAACTCAGAGTAATTGTGATTAAAATGTAAAATACACAAATGTATTGGAAAAAAAAAAATTCATAAGTTTATTGTACAAGGTTGCATACATTGATGTGATACTAACCAAGGAAAACATCCAAAATTGTAGCCATTGAAATTGATCGAGGAAGGCATTTGTGTAGGGGGATTTTGTGATTGGATGACATCAATGACCCTAAATGTTTGATGGTGTTGCCATCAATGACAAAGGGGGAGATTGTTGCACATAGTGTTGTCATTGATGACAACAATATGTCATTGATGTCAAAGGGGATGTATGAGGTAGTAGAAATTCCATCTATTGTGACCAAAGAAGCAACAAGTCTCTTTGTGAAGTAATATGGCAAATTTATCTATTATAGGATCTCATCACATGAAGATAAAGGTGTTTGAATTTTATTGATTTTTTCATGAAGTTATGATGCTCAAAATATCATACAAATAACATAACCCACATGTACACACTTCAGTCACAACCATAACTAGATCAAACAAAAGCATAAACTCCTCAGACTCCTCCCCATTTGACAAGAATGGAAAAGGGTCACGAATATATGTTAGATTCTGCGATGCTGATGATCTTGCATAAGCATATTTCCATAATTTTTTCTTGGATGATCCTATGGACTTGATTGAACCATGCTTCATTTTTGTTGCTACACTTTTATTCTGACAAAGTCTCCCCCTGAGACCATGCTTCCACTACTGCTCATGATTGTTCTTGTACTCCTCCTAAGAGGATTCATCCATATTTTTTCATATTGTACCTTGTACTCCCCTTAAGATCATGTGATTTCCTTCATCTATAGGTACCTGTCATATGCCTACGTTACTTTTACATATCATATATCATCATCAAATGATAGTCCACATACTTCTCTTTATACATGTAGTTACTTCTTCAAGTTTTCATTTGACGAATAATTATCTTAAAGTCTAAGGGACCAAATCTAAGGAATCATACCTAGTTGAGGTCTTCTTTGACCTCTTCCCATCTACCAACATTGTTAGGAAGTCTTTCTCTATTGTACCATCTAGAGTTGATTCTACAATCTTGTGCTATGTGACCTTCGTTGTGACATATGTGGCAGTCAACATTATGCTTCAAAACTTGCGGAAATGGCTAAGTCATTCTTCTGATTTGGTTCATATGTCTCCAGCTAAGTACCTTATTATATCCTCTATTCTTAATCACATCATGGGCTCTACAATCCTTTGCTTTTTGTCAAAAATTTGTGCATGAGAAACAATAACCAAAGAACTTATTTTGATTCCTAGACATAGAAGGAGATCTTGATCTTCTAAAGACTTCTTGGAGGAGCCATGTGTCCTTGTTGATCAACCCTTGCATGAGCCATACTCATTTGTTGATTTCCAACACTTTTTCCTTTATTTCTTGTGGATGATTTATGTTGACTCATATTCATTGACTTCCTTGCATAATTTTTGCTTGTGGATCCTTTCTCTTTATTTTGGTTCCTTGTATTTTTCTCTTTTTTGGAACTGCCTTGAGTGTCATTGAAGTGAACACACTTGCCCTGGTGTACTACTTGCTTTGGATATTTAAGTGAGTTGTTGTTGGATGCTACAAATGTTTCAACAATCTTCTAGGAATGACCTTCATTTGATGAGCTTGAGGGAACATTTTTCTTGAATGCCTCACATTCTTTATAGCCAAGACCTGTATTATCAAGTGGGGACCTCTACATACTGAGAATATGACCTAGGGATTCAATCCCTTTTTTAAACTTAAAATTAAACTACCTCAATTCTTCTCTTAAGAGGAAAAATCCCTCTTTCAGTATTTCACATATATGTTCTTTCTCATTTACTTGTTCATACAAAATCTCCCTTACCCTTTTTTCTTCTTCTAATTCTTTTTTTGCTAAGGCAAGAGTGGATCCTTCTATTCAATTAAAAAGAGAAATATTGTACAAAGATGACCGCGGCTGTGGGGCCCTCCAATACGACAGGCCAACCCCAGAACAAGGTCACAAAATGACAAAGCATAATCAAGGACATGGGCCCGCCAAAACAAACCTACAATCCAAAACTGACCGTTGGATCATGAACTGATGATCCAGCGGATAAGAAAGATATCGGGTGGCCAACAAGCGCACCTTTTAACAAAAGAATCGGACCCGATAAACCCAATAGACCATAATCTATAATCTTATCGGGTCCGTTTTTGGCTTAACCTTCGATCACTTTAACCCTCCGAAATCCACCATCTGCGTGCAATCCCGGAGAGGTCTTGTGAACAGCTTGAAACTTAACCCCTGACGCGGACCCACCAACTTGCACGCAAAATTTTGGCAGTAGATTATCTGTGCTTGATCCAACGGTTACAGATCATAATGCACAGGCTAAGAGTATCGATGGTTAGCACGCGATGAAGGCAGTAATTCCACCCCACCCCTAGCCAGGTGTCACATGGTGAGTGGAATCGCTCCCAAATGAGAAAAACCACTTCCTTCTTGATGAGCTTGCGAAATACCGAAAACCGCCGCAATGGCCGTAAAGCTATTCACCGGAATAAAAGTTGGGCTTTTGCAGTTGCCGAGAAAATCTGGGTTTCAGCGCATGGGCCACAGGGACATGAAGATCCTTGAGACGTCTGGATTTCCATTACCCGTGTTACTGAGGCCGTCATAGACCTACCCCCTAAAAGGGATCACACTGATGTCAAAACACTTCATGATGAAACCAGAATCACTGTACCCCGTTACTGTGTCTCTGTGTCAGCAAAAACGGTATCTTGATTTTCCTGATGCTGTTGTCGGTCACTAAGGGCTCTGGATGAACATCCCTCCTTCAACCTGTCATCTGTTATCTCCTCCCACCAGTCATAGAGATCAATATGCTTATTTCGTACCCCCTCATTGGCAAGCCAGTCCGCCACTTTGTTGGCTTCCCTACGAACATGCACCAACCCGAGGGTTCTCAACCGTCTTAGGTGCGCTTGGATTCTTTGGTAGACTTGAAGAAGCCGCCAATGTTCTGAGATTTTCGCAAGAGCAACTCCAACATTTATCCTTTTTACTGAGTTAATGACAAGTTATGAATCAGCCTCAATGATGACATTTTGAATGTTGTACTTGAACAGTATTTCCAGGCATGATTCCATCGCCATGAGCTTAGCCATATTGTTAGTAGCTTTACCAAGATAACTATGGAATATGACCTGTATGTTTCCTTCCTCATCCCTCAGAACCCCTCCATAACCTTCTTCTCCTAGATTCCCTTTTGAAGCCCCGTCTATGTTGAATTTTAAAAAACCATGAGAAGGGGGTTGCCACGAAGACTTTTATGTTGAGGTTTTCTTGATAATCTGCCTAGAACCCTAAGGGGGCTTGACCTTGAGCTCTAATTTCTTCAATATTCTTGTCTCTCTTTGTTCAATAGGTTTACCTATAGCTCCTCCTCCCAGGATATGTACAGTTTCTTTGAGTTGTTTAAGGACCAGTTTGAGGATGTTACTCATTGGACTCACTTTCTCCTTGAAAATCCTATCGTTATGCTCCTTCTAGACATTCCAGATTAAGAATCCTGGGGTCAACATCAAGGCCGAGTTTATGATCTCATTATCCGAGAAATTTTTCCTCCAGTTCTTCAAAGTGGTGATGATGTCATTAGCATCTCTGTCTGTTTGCTCAAAGACTTCTCCAACCCAATTCCAAAGAGTTGTGGTGAAAGTGCATCTATTCAGGAGATGATTTGTAGTTTCTTCCTGTTGTCTACATAAGTGACATCTTGAGGGGCCAACAAAACCTCTTTTTCTTAGGTTATCCCATGTCAGAATCTTGCCCTGTTGAACCGGCCACTTGAACAGTTTTACTTTCATCCAATGAGGATTTTCCCAAATTTCTTTCCATGTCTTATCAGTGTTGGGATGGTTTAGCCCTGCCTCTATTCTTTTGGCTTCCTTAAGGTTGAAGAGACCTATCTTGTTTTTTCCCCATCTTAGTTGATCATTCAAGTTTGTGCTCAAGATTTGTCTTTTGTCTAAAAGACCTTGAAGGGCTGTGGCTTGAGTGTGCAACAAGCCCATTCCACTATAATTTGAAAGTTTCCAAGTTCTCCATTTCTTATCATTCCTTTCTTGGTCCCAATAGTCACTTACCCACTTTAGTCCTTTGCTGATGGTATCAGTGTGAATGTCTGCTAATTCTTCACTTCGAAGATTGTCCTCCTACTGCCAATTGTCCTCCCAGAACCAAGCCAGGTTCCCGTTTCTGATCTCCCAGAAACTATGGTTTTGGACTAGGGCTTTGTTCTCCCATGCCCTATTCCAAATTGCAAAACCTTTTACCTGTCCTATAATTTTGATTAGATTTTCCTCCTACCATTCGCTAGCATATTTATGCTTCTAGAGCTTTTCCCAAGGGGCTTGAATTTCTTTCATCCATCTCCACCAAATTTTGGCACCAAGAACTCTATTTAGAATTCCTGGGTCATGAAGACCCAAGCCACCATGGGACTTAGGTTTGCATACTCTGTCCCATGCCACAAGGGCCCATTTCTTCTTTTCTTCACCTTTCCCCCATAGAAAGTCTCTCTAAATGTTTCTTATATTGGTCATTACACTGGTTGGTGCTGGAACTGTAGATAACATATAGATAAGGATACTTTGTAGGACAACCTTAGTGAGAACTAGTCTCCCTGCTAGATTAAGTGCTCTGTTTGTCCATTTGCTAATCTTATCTTTTAGCTTATTAAGAACGGGCTCCCAGATGTTCTTGTGAAGTGGTTTGTCAGTGAGAGGAACTCCTAGGTACTTCACAGACAATGTCTCCCTTTGAAAGCCCAAAACTTCGAAAAGATTTCTTTGAATTGAAATATCTGTATTGAAAAAGAAGATTTTTGATTCAGTGAGACTTACCTCAGTGCCTGCTGCCCTAGCAAACTCACTGAGAATCTGTTTGAATGTTTTGGCTTCTTTAACAGTGGGAGTGCCTTGAAGCATAGTGTCATCCACAAATTGTTGATGTGTCACCGTGTCCCCACCATTAGTGAGTCTCAGACCCTGAATTCTCCCTTCCTCATTAGAAGTTCTGATAGCTCTTCCTAACCCTTCCATCATTAGAATGAAGAGGAAAGGAGAAAGAGGATCTCCTTGACTTAGACCTCTAGAAGGCTTGAAGGTTTTGGAAGGAGCGCCATTGAGAAGAATTGAACAGTTGGCTGTGGTAACTAGCACCATATCCCATTTTATCCAATTGTGATCAAAGCCATAGGCTTTTAAAATTGCCCTTATATATGACCAGCTAAGTTTGTCATAGGCCTTTGCTATGTCCAGCTGCATTATCCTGTTTGTTGGTAATGAGTGAATGAACAGTTTCATGTGCTTGTATTATATTATCTAGAATTTGTCTTCCTTCCACATAGCCTGTTTGTTCCTCTGACACTAGGGTTGGAGGAGAGGTTTAAGATGATTGGCAATGACTTTGGATATAATTTTGTAGATCACATTGCATAATGCTATAGGTCAAAATCTGTCTGGAGAGGTGGCCTTCTCCTGTTTGGGGATTAAGGCTATGAAGGATTCATTGAGCACCTTTAAGACTTTCTTAAATATTCGAGAATCTTCCACTACCTCCAGGATGTCTTGTTTCACTATCTTCCAACAAGCTTTGAAAAAGTCCACATTGAAGTCATCCGGGCCTGGTACTTTCCCATTTTGCATCTCTTTCACTACTTCCTCAATTTCTTCCAATTTTACTAGTCTATTGAGATTGAAATTATCTTCTCTGTTGACCAATTTAGGGATGTACTAAGTGAATTTTTCTGTAAAATGGTATCTATCTTCCGAGGTTTCCTCAGCAATTTTTTGAAAATCCTGGAGTAGAACTTCCTCCATCTCTTCATGAGTGTTTCTCTCTACACCATGCTGATCTGTAAGTTTCACAATTCTATTGTTGTTTCGGTGAGCTATGGTGGATCTGTGGAAGAATTTGGTGTTTGTCTCCCCTTCTTTGATCCATTGTACTCTAGATTTCTGTTTCCAGAGTATTTCCTCTTGAAGGCATCTATTGTCCCACTCCTTCTGGAGTGACTCTGCCATCTCTTTCCTTTCATCTGTGTATCCTTCTGTGTTAAGAGTCTGGTTTACTTCCTTTAGTTTCTTTTCCACCTCTCCTTTAGCTTTGAAGATGTTACAAAATTATTTATTGTTCCACTCTTTGAGTCTGCCTTTAATATGTTTGAGCCTGCAGTGAACCAGGAACATCTTTGTACCTTGAAGGTGAAGATATTCCTTCCACCATTGTTCAATATTTGTGAGGAAATCTGAATGTGTGAGCCAAGCATTCTCGAACCTGAAGGGGGTGTTCCTTGCTTTTCCAAAAAGGGAGGCTTCTAATTGGATAGGCCAGCGATCTGAACCCCCAAAAGGTAAAATGAGTGTAGTAATGTTGCTTCCCCTGAGAAGAAGTTCCTCTGAAACCATAAATCTGTCCAATTTTGAGGCCACTTGGGTAGGGCATCCTCTTTTGTTGTTCCAAGTGAAGATTCCATTGCTTGTTTCCATATCAACTAATTTCATATTGGTGATGAAGTTCTGGAAGGCAATTGAATCTCTCCCAAGTATTCTAGTTCCTCCCTTCTTCTCCATGAGTGATTTTGTTATGTTAAAATCACCTCCAAGAACCCATGGTAGAGCTGGGTATCTCTTCTTCATATCCTCTAGTGTTGTGAGGAGTTGAAGTTTGTCCTCCATTGGTTGTGGACCATAGACATTGGTGATCATGTAACATTGCCTGTCTCCCACTGGTTGGAAAATCAGAGAAAGGTGATGTCTGGATGCCTCCACATCAATCACACCAAATTTCTGTGGACCCCAATGAGTGAGAATACCACCAGCAGATTTGTTTGCCTTAACTTCAAGGTATTCATATCTATTTAACCATTTGCTATGTTTTTCACGGATCTTCTCCACTGAGCATTTTGTTTACTGTATGAATACTATGTCAGGTTTTTCCTCTCTAATCCTTTTATCAAGATTCCTCTATTTTCTTCTGCTCCCTAGTCCTCTAATGTTCCAGGTTGTGATTTTCATTGAGGTGGAGTTATAAAGGAGTAACTAGAAATGTCTTTCATCCTTCTTGAATCAATAATGAGCTTGCCACACTCCATTAGTAATTCCTTTTGTCTTTTTCTACCCCTCCTTTTGCTTGGATTCTTTGTTAATTTTCTGGTTATTAATCCTAATGAGGAGGTTCCTTTGTTTTCCTGGTTGTCATGTCCTCTTTTGACTCCTGCAGCTGTTTGATGTGTCTTGTTAAGGAATATCTGTTGGACTTTATCCATGTCCTCCTGAGGGATGGAGTTTATTCCCAAGTTTCCACTCTATTCTAGAAACTTTTCCAGCTCTAGGTTCTCCCTTTCCAAGATCTCCTACAAATCTTGAGCCTCCGTACCACTTTTTCTTTGAGTCATTTCATGGTCTTTTTCTACAACCATGGTATTCAAAGAATCTATCGTGTGTTCATTCTGATCCTGCATGTACTCCACGTTGGTCTCTTTTTCTTTCCCCTTGCTGTCTGATTCTCTGCACTCTCTTTATCCCCTTCCTCAACTTCTTTTTCTCCTAAGATCTCAAAGTTGTTGTAACTTTTTGTTTTATCATTCACACTATGGCTCTTTTGTGTCTTCCTTCCCCCCCACATTTCCTTTCCCTCCCACTTTGGTGAAACCTGTCTGGTCTTTTCCTTTGTTGGGATTTAGGTTTTCCTCCCTACGATTGAGTGGACAGTCTCTTGACAGATGCCCATGCTCATGACATTTGTGACATCTGAACAGGATATGTTCATTGTCAACTGCTTGAACCCATTCCTCATCATAGACTTCTAGAATGACCTCATCTGGAAGGGCCCCTGATAGGTCCATCTCCACACAAATACGGGCATAGGATGTATATTTTCCTCTTAGAGTTGCCTCTGAAATCTTTAAGAAATGACCTAATTTATTGCCTATAGCTTTTAAAGACTTTGGCATCCAGTAATCTAAAGGTAAGGAGTATAGTCGAATCCATACCAGTATTGAAGTGAAGGTTTATCGTTCAGGCACAAAGTTCATCGTCCATGGCCTTATGTAGAGCCCAACAACTGCAAAGAAGTATGGCCCTCCTTCAAAGATTATGTCTCTGTCTTCCATGTTCGTAAACACCACAGTGAAAAAACCTTTGGATCCAAGATGAATATTTAACTCCCCCTTTGGTTTCCAGTTGTATGTTATCTAGGTGTACAACGCTTTCTCTGATGGCCAGATTCCCATAAATTTACATATGATGGCATAATTGACCATGTGGTCTCTGTGCGCTTGCAGAGCAGGATCATTCAAAATAACTCGAGGTTTAGTTGTGGTCTTGGGTTTACAGGGCCCCATCTTAGCTCTGTCCTTTGACCCTTGACCTCTGTCTTCCACTTTTTCCTCCTGACAGTTTTCTTCGTGGACCCCTTGATCTGCATTGGTTTTGCTACCTTCCGCCTTCTGAGTTTCGATGTCTTTTGTCTTGACTTCCTAGGGCTTTGGAGGTTTGTTCTTCTTCCCTCCTCTTCCTCAGTATGCTACCATATCACTGTAGGAGGGAGTCGAGCTCCCTCCTCCCTGTGTCTCCATGGATGCTTGGTACTCTCTGCCGCTGTTTTCGTTAAACCCTAGAACTAGAGCTCAGTCCGAAGCCCCCTGCTCTTTGCCCATAATTAAATTTCTTTTTTCTTCTTCTAATTCAACTTTGAGAGCAACAACAATTTCTTCATTTATAATTTTGTGTTGAATCTAATGCATCAATTGTCTTTCTTTCTTTTCGAGGATTCTTGGTTCCTTCAATGTGATTTTAATCCCTCCCTCATAATAAGGCTTTGCTTGAAGTTCTTCAGTCTTAACAATCATTAGTGTTTCATTCCTTTCTTCATCAGTTACACTTTCATTGCTTTTACTATCACTTTATTCCTTTGAGTAAAAAATATTTTTCTTTCTTTCTTTCTTCATATTTTGATACTTTGGTTTGAATATTGATTCATAATCACAAACATTCATATTAGCATAAGGGAATTTAGATGCATAATGTCAAATTCTTCCACATTCAAAATAATTGAAAGGGAACTTAACTTTGAACTTGTCGATCCCTATGTTGAGTTTTCAAACATATTTGGTTCCTTTTTCATCATAATTATATTATGTTTGAGGAAAGTGGGAGACAATCTTATCTTCTATTTTCGCTTCATCATGGATTTTGTTGGTCCTTGATTCATCAAGTATGTCTATATTATTGTCGATCTTGATAGATTGAGCTACCAATTTTTCTATGTTTGACTTTCGAATTTCACACCATTTGGATTTGAACATGAAATCAAAACCTTGATCACATATTTGACTAACAATCAAGAGATTATACTTCATTCCTTAGATGTATAAGACATCTTGTGCTTTAGTTCTTCCATCATCAATGGTAATCGTGCCTTTTCCAATGATTTTTACAGATGCATTGTTTACAAAATTTACTTTACCTATATCTATCTCCTTGATGTTGATGACTTACTTTGATCCCCTGTCATGTGCCTTGAACAACTATGGAATAACCACTATTGACATAACACTTATCCTTTTGCTTTCAAGCATATAATATAATACCATAATTCTCTTCCTTCCCTATTATTGACAGTGTTGGAAATCCGTCAACCAAGGGGATCTCCCTAATATGAAGTCCCAATCATACCTCACACCATTTGGTGTAGGAGTCCCATTCGGTATAAAGGCTCAATTTCCAAATCATTAAATATGTTCCTTAGCTCTAGTTGTCAACACGTGAGAGTGATACAATGGTATCTTCGAAAAGCAAGGTGAGTGTGCAGTGAAACTGTGTCGAGGTTATTCTACTACAAAGGGGGAGATAAAAGTGAGTCTCTGAGCAAGAAGTAATAGTATCACCCAAGAAGAGACACACATGAACTAGAAGGACCTATCAAACATCTAGTGTAATAGTCCACACCAGATGTGACAGTCGTTACAACCAACAAACAAGGAGAGATCCATCTGACATCCAGCGGAATAGTCCACAGTGGATGTGACGATCGTTAAAACCATCAACCAAGAATTATTTGTCTAGTATCCCATGGAATAGTCCACAAGGATGGGACAACAATAACAACCATTACTACACATTCTCAACAAGATAAGCACTAAAATAACCGAAATAGTTCTTTTATCTTAGTACATGTGAAAGCAAACATGAAATACAAATGTCCATAGACATGCATGAAAAACGTGTTGGCCTTCGAAGGCTTATGTTATTAAGAAAAAGTTCCAAGACACATATTTACATTGTACATCACAATCCCCAATAGTGGGACATCGGAGCCACTCCTTGCTCCTCCAAGAAATCACTGGTCTCTCTAATGCCTTGTGGGAGGAGCCAAGGTGAAAAGTCCTTTGCTCATACAATGAGGGGGTATATATAACCAAGGGCTTATGCTTACCCCTTGTAACTCTTTGACTACCCTCATGATTTTTCAACTTCCTATGACTTTTCAACTTACATGACTCTTCATATTCATGTGAATCCATTGGACTTCCACTTTACAATACATTTGATTTACAATATACATGGCCCATAGTAGTGGTGTGGCATATCACAACTCATGACATGGCTTGATAGGACACTGCTAACATGGATTAACTTGATGATGTGGCAATGTGAAGTCATTATTTCTTCTGAGTGTTCGATGTGTTCGTGCATATGATTTCTCTTCTCCTCTACATAACTTAGTAATGCGAGGTCTTTAATTATCTTCGGTCTTAGAAGGTGGTCCCAAACTTGTGTCACTTTGCTCTCTCTTGGTAGGTGCACTCATTTGTTCAGCTACAAACGAGGCTTTAGGCATGCTTCCCTCCTTCTTCTCCTTCTTTATCATCTCACCATGACTAGATAGTGTACATGTTCCTGCAATTCACTCATGACTGGACGACATCAATCCGAAACATCCCTACTCTAAGACAGTGCATTATTATCCATGAACTGAGCTTGGGACAAGTCACAAGTTGAGAGGCAGGGCTCAGTGACTATGCATTGCACAGAATCTTGGTCACTGAGACTGCGTAGAGCGTAGCTTAGGATTGACTAAGGAATTTTTGAGCACAATCTTCACTGGGGAGAAACATTGTGTAGTGGCCACTGGGTTTCAGGTTTTCGTAGTTCAGGAAGATAGTGGCTGATGCGAGATGAGACCCTAAGAAACATATCTACGTAGTTTCTAGAGGCAAAGAGGACTGGTCAGCAGAGAGGCTTGGAGGACCAATCTGCAAAGTTCTTAAGGACAATGAGTTCTGGTTGAGGGAGGGTCACTAGAGGACACATTTGCGCAGCTCTGGAGGCCAAGGGAGGTTGGGATCTTTTCACATTGTGGCGTTCCAACAGGCAAGGGAAAATATTGAGGACTCAAAGTGTGAAATGCGTAGTTCAAGGCAAACTGGGAGGCACAGCTACGCAATTTTGGGTGTTAAGGAAGGCTACTGGACTCAGGAATTGTGCATAGAAACAACCCTCGATGATAATGACTATGCACTACGTAGTTCCAAGTAGTAAGGTCACATCAATGAGGGTTGAGACTGCACAATGCATACCTCAAACAAGGCCTGGGGAAGCTGAGTTGCCCGGTCGGGAAGATTTTCCAAAAATGGCTAAGTGTAGGAGGGAGATTGACTTGTGATGAACTTGAAATGTGACCACACACTTCACATAATTCCATGGCACGATAACATAGACCATCGAAACAACAAACAAAGTGTTAAACCTTATTAACTGCTTTATGACAAGAAGCAACAAGTGAGACACCTAAGATAGACTTCAGGACAACCGTGACGACACTTGTGAAAAAATGTTCAAGACTTTGAGCATGAGTGCGCCAGATGTTTACATGGTTAGGACAACTTATATACAAGGAGGTCGACCTTCGAAACCACCAGAAAAGACTCGCAAACATGAAATAACGGTCAAACATGCTAAAAGACGACAGTGGATCCAACAAGTGAAAGGGAGAAAAACACTTAGAGGAAACAAATGGAATGACTTTGAGTGTTTGCAACCATACATGTCATTGAAGACATAATGATATGACAATGATAAGAAATCTTTCATGATACACTAAGAGGTGCATTTCAACTTCATGAAAGATATGCTTTATTTTTCATACCTACCCTCCAAAGGGTTATGAATCAGATGGAGTCTTCATGCGGTCCTGATCTTCTATCATACCGCAGGTTCCTTGGTATTATTATCTGATAACTATCTTTTCTCCCATCTCCTTAGTTATCATGTAGCATGTACTCCTTCTTCATCTCCTTATTAATCATTTAGCCATAGCCTAGTATAATCCATGTGTCTATAATCCACTCAGGACAAGATGACATCAGTTTGATAAGCCCCTAGTCTAAGAGGTTGCATGATATTCCACTGACTGAGCTAAAACTGGTATTAGGTTGGGGGGAAGGTTGAGTGACTAGACTAGACTGAGGGATAAGACTACATAGTGCCCACCGAGGGAAAAAATTGTGTAGTTCCCACTAAGGGATAGAACTACACAATTCAAGCAGGCAGTGGCTATTGTGGGATGAAGCCTTGGAGGAAAAATCTGTGCAATTTTCAGAGGCAACAAGGACTAGGCAGTAGGGAGGCCTAGAGGAAAAATCTGTGCAGTTCTTGAGGGAATTGAGCTCCTATTGAGGGAAAGTCACTAGAGGTAGCCTCTGCGTAGTTTTGGATGCCAAAGGATGCTGGGCTTTCTACGCATTGTGCAGTTCCAGCAGGCAAGGAAAAATCTTGAGGGTTGCATATGCGAAGTGTGCAATTTAGGAAGGCTGGATGGGGTTAGGTTGCTATAATTTGGCCAAGTATGGGATCATTTGAACCAATGTGAATAGTGATAGAACTTAACTATGACCACACACTTGTACACTTAGTGATACAACATAGATCATCCAGAACATATGAAAACATACTTTAGTTAATGCAACTTGTGTAATGGTGTGTGAAACTTTTGAAATGAGTGCAAAACATGTCTATATGATGAGAACAACTAATTTTCATAAACATTTCCCCTTGAAGCAAACCAAAACTTCCATTTGCATGACAAGTGATAACTCCCATGCACGAAGATGACACTTTCTATATAAAGATAAAAGCATGAACGACTCTTGAGATTGAAGAACGAGGCTTGAAATCATCAGCTTACCAATAAGTGACTAAGGAATGACCGATCACAGGATCCACAGTAGGCTCCAAAATTTGAGTGTAGGCCAAAATTTTGGAGGGTGTTGTAGTTGTTACAACACCTATCTTAAGTGGGCACTTTTCTTTGAAATAATGGTATGGAAGATGACTACAAGTAATTTCCTTATAACTAAATGAATGACATAGAAAACAATAACCATAAAATAATCAATGGTACCTAGATGTTTTCATGTTGATGCTTATTTTGATTTGATCACCTTCTTGAATTTCCTTGGTTGACTGCTTTACTAGATCTGTCTCTCTCTTGAGATGGTTAATTATGTCATTTATCTCTTCTAACTACTTTTATATTTCTCCCAACTGTTTCTTGAATTAATTAAGTTGTTGTATCAGGATTTCATTATTTCTTTTAACCTCTTCTAGCACAAATCCCAAAATCATAATTGATGTTGCATCTAAGTACATATTGCTTCGATCTATCCTCTAGTAGTAAATTGTTCCTGATGATGACCTGCTCTGATATGACTTGTTAGCCCAAAGTTCACACTGAGGGGGGGAGGGGTGTGATTTAGTGTGAGATAAATTTTACCAATTTATAAATTTTCTTAACCATACAACAAAACAACAATGAACCATAAGCATTATATCATCATCTATAACTATGCATCATCATATTAGTAACATATTAAGAAGCCATCACATCACAAAGAGAGACAAGTTTTAAGGTGGAAACCCATACAAGAGAAAACCCACAAGAGAGAACCACCAATCCTTTTTTTCTTTATATTCAATTCATTTACATATATTTGCAAGCTATAAGTTGCTAGCGGCAACTACCTCTAAAGAAAATTCAAGTTTCTGATTGCTGTAGACTACAAACTAATTGAGGGACCAACCTCGTAAGATGCAATCAACTGCTCATTATAGGCTACAATTTGATTTAGGCTCCAAACTCAAGAATGAGTAGGCTTCAACCTAAATGAGGATCCAACCTCCTTCTTCAGCTTCCTTGTGGACCTATATTTCATCTCATTTTCAAACTGGATCCAAGGTCATGATATACCACTAAAACTATTATCAAAATGACTATCACAACCTTCAACCACAAGCTCCAATATCTATCACTACAAAACTTGAACCATACTACTAGACAAATTGCAATCACTACACTACAAATATTTCCACTGCCACAATCATTATCACTGCAACCTACAAACACTATTATTTCCACACATGATCATTGTCATGTCACTTCTCATGCTTTGATCCAGCAAGTTCACCAATTTGGTCACCCAAATCTCTTCTCGAAACTTGTTTTCACCATGTATCATAAACCACTAAATATTACCCATATGCCCTCGAAATATGTTCAATATTTTTTGGCCATTAAATGAACATCAAAATAACGTCACATAGCTCTGGTTACATCTGCCTCTAATTCCTGATCATCCAACTTCTTTCATAATAAAATTTGGACCAATATTGATTCCAAAAGCTCAAAAAAACTATATAAGACTTTAGATAAAGTTAAATATTCCACATAAACCCCTCCTTTAAGCACCTTGTTGGATTTTGGTGTCAACCACTGATGACTACTTAAATATTCGACAAAATGGAAATATATGTTAAAAATAAAATATAACCCAAACCATTCATTGCGAAGGGTTGAACCTATGACCACCAATATACCGTTCGCACACCTTACCAACTCATCTCCCTATGTGACTTGTGATGTTGCGCAATGCCAATTGTTTTATAGTAATAACACTACATCAAAGTTAGGTAAAGAAATTAACTAGCCCATTGAATTCCATGTCGATCCACCGTGGTTTTATATATACGACTCAATCCTACATGGCTCAATGCTCTTTGTGGTTCATTACAACATGGTCAACTAAATTCGATGGTGGCTTGTCTATTAAGATCGATCCTCTGTGCATTAATACTCTTGCATGATCATACCCTCATGGCTTAGCATAATAGGGTTAACACTAGACATAACTCCACCATGGATCACGAATAAATCCTTCATGGCTTAGATACCATCATGGCTCATTGCAACTGAGTCAACATTGGATATGTGAACAATGGTAGGGCCACTGTGGCCTTGATAACATTATGCGAGTAGACCTCTGTCATACAAATAAATTGAACTGATCTTTGTAGCCTATACATATATGGGAATTGGACCAATGTGACACCACTTGTGCAAATGAACCTCATACATTTGGCGTGGCTATACTATCTGTTACACAACATTTTGTCACTGTCCCTATACTCCCTGTTCCTTAATCCTGGAGAACCTCTTCACTGAACCCCGCATGCTTTTCCTTCATGGAGAAACTCCCATTATGTCCCTCTTCATGAGCATATCATTTCCCTTTTGCACCATTTCCCCGGAAACTTATGTTCCAATTTACAAGACGACGCTAATGGCCTTTGTCTCCCCTGTGCCGATGTGCAGAGATTAGCACTATTCCCCACGCCAATCAGTGCAATTGAGATGTGTTCCAGTCGCGCCGATCCAGTTATGGAAATTTTTTTAAATTAGAGTTGAAGCTTCCATCTCTAGAAGCTCCGTAACGAAAGTCTGGTAAATGGTTTGGCCGGATGGGGTCGAGGATGTCATTTTGGGCTCCTTTCCCCTATAATGATGGAACTACCTCAAGGGATAAGTTAGAGGATCCATCTCCCATGAGAAGAGGATCCATCTCCCATCCATATTTCCTATATAAACCTCCCTTCTTCCCAAGCAAAAGTTAGTCACAGTTGCAGAGTTACAGTGTTACTAGTTATAGAGTGTTGGTTGAGTGTGAGTATACTAGTTTGCGCTGACAAGCAAGCTATTACTAGTTGTAGCCATCTAGTTGTGTGAGGGAGAAGTGTGTTTGGTTTGGAGTGAAGCCTAAAGGGAAGAGTCTTTAAATTATTGTCATTTGAAGCCATCATGAAGTGCAAGCAGAAGTGTGTGGGAATCTGGTCTTGTCAGAGGAAAACTGTGATGTCAAGACGAATGGTTGTAATCCCTTTTTGATATTAATATATGCAACTATCGATTGATTTCCTACATGTTTTGTAATATTACATATTCATGTCTTAATGCTTCTTGACCCATTAAGTAGGTTGAACTGCAATTTGTCTATTATTATGTTTGTGTGTTGTTGTTGTTTACTTGTTTCAGGAGCTTGAAGAAAGAAGCGAGAGATTGCTAGAGAGAGCAAGCGAGGACATTATCAAGCAGGATAACCGACCAAGAGGTAGGCCCTCTTGATTGATTCTAATCTAAGGAAATATTCCATATAATGTAACTGTTGTGGTTAGACCCATTATCGGGCTAGAAGAATTCGTTTGTGTCCGCACTTATAATTTTACTTCACCACAAAATGGCGACTCCATTGGGAGATCCCATCCTTTTGTTTGTTTTGGATTTCATGATTTCGTGAGAACTTTGCTAGTTTCGCTTTTCCCTTTTGTTATGTTGCTTTCCTCTCGCTTATTGGCCTAAGTCTAAAATCCATAGTAGCATATCTGGTCCTTGTTTTGAAATTTTTTTATTTTTTCTTTACTTTCCTCGGACAACGCATGTAATCAGCTGACAGTTGCACCGATCAACGCGAATTACAGAGGAACAATCCTGCTGACCCGCCTCTGGCACTTGTTGTTAGTTAGGCAATCACGCCGATTCCTGTAAGTGAATATTAGGGCTAGACCCCAATCTTGGCCAATGTGTTCTGCTCTTGTGTTTTTAACCCTGTGAGCCTTTTGACTATTTTTCTCCCTGAATAGAAAGCTACTTTTCATTCAGTTTTTGCTTGCTTGCAGGCATGTCATCTCGCTGTTTGATTGGTCGAGTCATTGAATGACCAGCGACACTAGGACATCTAGTTAGGCATGCAGTCAATAGCTTGTAAACTCATCGAATCCGGTTATGGGTGTGTTTGCTCCTTGCATTTGTTTTTTGGTCCTCTGTACGATTTTGACTTCTTTGCACAAGTTTTTGAAAAAGTTTCGTTTACTAAGTTGAACATCTTTTTTCGACATAGATTACATTGTCGATCTTGTGTTTGGAAAAGTCAGTGCTTTGTCAATCTGAATGAACTTTTCTTTTCATGTTTTCATCAGCTTGAGGAGCTCACAGTCTTGAAAATTTTCTCATTGAAATATTGTATGAGAAAGTTTGTCTTGTTGTTTCATGAGAAGATATGAAATTATGGCTTGTCGTTTCATTATGATTTGCATCTCTTAGAAACTAGAATTGCATCAGCATTTGAAAAAGGAAGAGATTTTTATTTTTTATTTTTATTTTTATCTTTATTTTATTTTTTTGAAAGGACTAATAGATAAGTGCTTGTTAGGAAATTAGGAATTGGAATGCATTTTTCATTTAATTTATTTTTTCAAAAAAAAAAGTGAACTAGTGAAAAATCATTTCGTTTTCAATTCCTTGATTGTTTGCATTTGATTGAGTAGTTTCTACCCTCTCTAGTGTAGGCATTTCATCTAATTGAAAGGTTCTTGTCCCATTTAGTTGCATTTTAGGTTTTTCGAGTAGCATCGTAAAGACCTGAAAACTGAAACATGATTCAAGATCAACTCTAAAATGAATTCAATTTACCTAAGGTGCATTTGACATTAACAATCACATCTAGAAGGTATAGGCTAGAGACGTGTTCCAACGTCTGTAAACCTAGCAGCTATTGTTAGCTTCGGCATCAGAAAATTCTAGCACATATTTTTTCTCCCTGTACCGTCAAGTATATAATGGGAGAACCAACTAGGCTGCAATCCTTTTATCCTTAGGAAGCCAAGACAGCTGCCTTACGAACGTGATACACCGAACATAACATTCGGGGAGATTTCCTGCTCGTACTTATTGGTTCGCCAGGAGGTATTTTGAAGTTCACGGTTGCCTAGTAATCATGTTTACCTAGATCGTCCAGAGTAGTCATTTGATATTTTTGACTCATTAAACTTAAAATATCATCCAAGCACTTGTCTTTTCGAGCTTGTTTCCAATTGAAAGCGATAGAGTCATCTTCGTTTCTTTCTCGACTCTTAAAAAATGAAAGAACATCAATCTTCTATGCATCTTAAATAATTGATTGCCCATGATCCAAATCATCTTGCTAGATTTTTTACCAAATCGTGAGTTCCCTTAAAAGGACATTTTAGAGCCTTGCAATTATTTGTTCTGTCAACTAAGACAAGGTCATCGTGGCTGAACCATCTAGTTCACCCAATTCTTCTTCCTCTCCTCCGTCTGAAAGATTGTCCGAGGAGCCACTTCCTGAGTTATCAGAGCCATCTGAGGACCAAAATGTTGAACTCACAATTGTTTTGAGTGTTCAACCATTATCATCTCGTCCTCCACCTTCTTTTGATTCAGAGTCATCTGCTGATCTTGGCCCAAAATCTCTGGATAATCCTATTCGAACTCTAGAGAACTCGTCGAACACTGAAGGTCAGCTTGGACTGGTTATCTATCCTCCAAACCGTCTATTTGACGTTGTTGAGATATCACCATAGCGCCCTTACAGTCCATATGATCAATCGGGTGTTCCTTTGGATCTATCCCCTAGTACACATTCGGTTATTCGTCGTCGTTTGTTTTCAGATATGGAACCAGAAGGTGATGCTCCAGTCACCTCTCCGAATGAGTCTGAAGTCTCGACTCCACACACTATTGAGGGGGGAGAATTGTAGTTGCAGTTCCCTCCTGAGGTTTTCCCTTATTTAGAAGGTATTCCTGCCAGCTTGCCTCCTGGTTATGTGTCTTTAGGGCATTTACTTTTAGGCACACCTAGTGCCTCATCACTCTACCATAATCCTATTTGGGCATCGGGCGCCAGACCCACATCAGGTCTGTTCGTCACGAACACGACCTCCCAACCAGCTGTTACTTTAGTTCTAGTGCAACCCACCGTCCCAAACACTCTTGTATCTTCAACCCAGTTATGCATCAGTCACAACCAACAGTTTCAAAGATTGTCTCTGCCAGTTCTTTTGTCCCGTTAGTCAGTGGCCAAATTATGCCACTGCTCGGGGGGCAGAATTTGAATGTCTCTATGGTGTCACCTGCCACTATTGTGAGTGGCTCACATGCTTGGTATAAACCAACCCTCTTTCGGTATTATTTACAACCCTACTAACCCCACTGGATCGAGCAATGTCCAATACCAATAGGTTCAGAATCCTGGTGGCCCATCTGGATCAAGCAACATTCAGTATCAGCAGCCCTATGGGGCTTAGGTCCAGTACCAATATCCTTATGTTCCATATGGTTCCCAAGGATTGGTTAATCAACCTTACACCATCCCGCCTGGGCAATACATCTAGCCTGGCTATGGCCAGATTCAGTTCGGTAATTTCCTGGGCACTGTTCAAGTACCCTTGCAACAACAAGGACAACCTTTATAACAACCAGGACAACCTTTGTTACCACAAGGGAAACCCTTGTTGAATAAAGGGCTCTCCACCCAACATCAAGGATAGATTATCCCGCAGCAAGGTCAACTGCAACAAACACAAGGTCAACGCTTCCAACAGTTGCAACAGACCGCGTAGCAGCAGATGCAATATGCTCTGCATACCTCTCAACCTGTGCCCTCGTAGGGCCAACCTCTGCAAACCCAGGGAAAAATTTTGCAACCGTAAGGCCAGGAAAACCAACCTGGACAGCAGCAACCCTTGTATACCTATCAACAAGGTCAACCCTTGCAGGGACAGGTTCAAGGTCAAATCTTGCAGCAACAGGTATAGAATCCTCTTGTCCAGGGCCAACAGGTTCAGAATCCTGTCGACCAAGGGCACCAGGTACAAAATCCTTACGTCCAAGGGCAGCAAGTGTATCAACCTCATGCCCAAGGGCTGCAGGTCCATAACCCTCTTTTTTAGGGACAACAGGCTCAATAGCCCTATGTTCCAGGACAACAGGTCCCATATCAATACGTCCAAGGTCAACAGGCTCAACAGCCTTTTAACCCATACGTTGCCTATCAACAACCTATGCCTGGACTGTTTCAAGGTGTTCAAGGTCTGAACCCTCCTTTTGGTCAAGGTCATCTGCAATGCGGGTAGCCTTAGATGCCATACGACCAAAATCCTTACCATCATGGATGGGATCCTCCTTATGGGCCCACTTATCGACCACCCATGCCTTTTAAAACTCAGTTACCTTTCTTGGCTACACTTGAGTTGGCAGTCGTATTGCATCCTACAAGTGACTCGATCCTCCATTTGCCATACTGGCCTCTGGTGCCATCCAAGATACCATCAGATTGTCCAAAGTTCGATGGAAAAGCCAAAGAATATCCTCAAGCCCATGTGATTACATGTCACCTCTGGTGCTTTTCGAACTTATATGTGGATGATTCTATTCATCTTCATCTTTTCCAACGAACCCTTATGGGTGCCGCAACAAAATGGTACATCGAGCTACCTTGAAGTACTTTTCATGACTTCAATTTGTTAGCCATGGCCTTTCTCACGCATTTTCAACTACCAGTTTGTTATGAAACAGGCACCTATCTCCTCACATCGCATAAGCAAGACTCTGCGATGCGCATCTCTGATCATATCCATGAATGGAGACGTAGATGTCAACTGATCAAGTTTGAGATAGTTGATCAGTTGCTCACCGAATGGTTTACCAAATCATTCATAGCACTGATTTCTCGCGATATAGCTATGGGTGGATGCGTCACAGAAGAGCAAGCCGTCGCCCGTTCCCAGTACTTGGACCTAGTCTATTCTCAGTTTGGTACCTTATACGAATTGTTACCCAATGCTCTGTGGCCATCATCCGATCCCGCAACATGAAATTCACCTGTTGTCCCTCCCATTGATGGAGTGATTGGCTCAGTATCCCAGGCCCCTACTAAAACTTCTTCCAAACAGAAGACGGTCTCGAATACTGCTCACAATAGTTCATCTCAAAACCCTCCAGGCCCTGGTAAAACCTTAGAGGTTCACGCTGTCCAGTCTACTGCACCGGAAAAATCCTTGAAAGGAAAAAAGAAAGGCAAAGGCAAGGCTAAAGCTGATGCCCCGAAACAAGGTCCTCCCAAATCATCTGCTGGCGAATCATCGCAACGGAAACCCAAGTATCATTGCCTCATTTGCGAGGAGGATCACTATACTAAATATTGTCCACAATAATCTGAAGTTAGTCGATTGCTCAAGGGGACCCCTACTGTCCTCAAAGAACCTTTTTCGTCTCAGCAGAATCAAATGGTAGACCAACCTCGATCTGCTTCCTCTGGATCCCAAGTGTTCATGATGAGCACGCCCATTAATGTGGCTACCCGGTTGAAGGATTATCAAATTCCAGCTCCTACAACAAGGAAAAAAAAAGAAGTTCCACCTTCCTCTTCTACCCCGAGTTCTATCCCTCTGCAAATCGAGTGCCCTAACCTTGGTTCTGCTTCACAGCCACCCTCTCGAGGTATGCTATAGAAATCCTCGTATAATCCCAATGCCCGAGCCGCTCAACATTATAATATTGTTGAAGATTTGGCTCAAGCGCCGTCAGTTATGTCAGCTCTCGAGGTACTCCAAAGCTGCCCATCACAGTGGAAATATTTGTTGCCAGCTATCGAGGGCATCGATCCCACCAATTCTAATTTGATCTCTTTCGATCTAGAGAACCATGTTCTAAGACTTCCTCATCAAATTGCGTTTATTACCCAGGTAATTATTAATGAAAATACCGTCCACCGCACTGTCATCGATGAAGCTGCTTCTACCTGCATCATGTCAATTGCATGTTGGAAGGCTATTGTTTCCCCTGCACTGAACCAGTCTCCGAACACATTGGAAGCTTTCAATGGGCACGATTCGTGGCCCTTCGGTGTCTTACCCAACCTTGCCATCACCCTGGAAGGTGCGACAATGCAAGTTGAAGTAGAGATTGTTGATGCCAATCTCAATTAGAATCTTCTACTCGGCCGAAGTTGGAATCATGCCATGCATGACATGGCCTCCTCTTTGTTTCGTGTGATTCATTTTCCCCATTAAGGGAGGATTGTCACCGTTGATCAGTTGTCTTTCTTTGCCTCTTCCTCATCTGATGGAAACGTTTCATATGTCAAGCACTATGGTGCTCCATTTGAGAGTGTGGGGGCAGGTCTCTTCAAATATTCTGCCTTAATGGGGATTTTTCCACTCCCACCTCCTCATGTTGCCTCCATCGACATGATCTCGGTAAAATTTGATCCCTGGATCATACTTGCACCAGATCTGGTTGATGCTTGGGGTGACATCATGCCACTTAGTCCCGCCGAAGTCAATTACATGGAAAATGTTTCAGCTACAAACTTTGCGTCCTTTGATTCTCATATTTCGAAGACCTCTTTCGATATGTATTCTCAATCCCCTTGGCTTGGAACTTTGGAATCATCAGATCTGTTAGCCGAGACCTTCCTCGCCAATGAAGGTATCATGGAAATCATGTCTCTCGAGGAACTGCCATGGATCGATATCCATCATCGCTCCTCGTTCCTACCTCGCTTGGCGGTCATGTCTACCTCTTTCGAAGAAGCCTCTTCTCCATTCCCCCCACCGACTATTACTCATGAAATATGGTTGGAAGGAAATTTGGGTAATATTACCCAAACGATGTTGATTGACATTTCTACCAAACTCGATGTCGTTGAACACGTTCATATCAAGGTATCTTCTTCTCCAAATGAGATCAAGACATATACTTGTCTTTTTCAAGAATTTTGTGATGTGTTTGCATGGCCCTACAAAGAAATGCCTGGAATTGATCCCAGCATCGTGGTGCATGAAATACCCACGTATCTGAATGTGAAACCTGTTCACCAATGGCTTCATTCGGTGCACCCTAGAAATGCCACCACTATTCAAGGCGAACTTGAAAATCTTCTCAAAGCTGGATTCATTTATCACATTCCCCTTATAGATTGGGTGTCCAATATTTTCCTGGTGAATAGAAAACAAGGCACAATCCGCGTCTGTGTGGATTACTGGGATCTTAATCGTGCCTATCCTAAAGACAACTATCTTACTCCCTTCATTGATCAAATCATTGATGAATGTGTCGGGAGTGAGATATTTTCCTTTATGGACGGTTTTTCTGGTTACAACAATATCAATATCGCACCAGCTGACCAAGAGAAGGCAGCCTTTATCTGCCCATGGGGTACGTTCGCCTACAAGAAGCTCCCTTTTGGCCTAAAAAATGTTGGGGCCACATTTCAGCGGGCAATGTCCTATGCATTTCATGACCTTCACAACATTGTCCAACCTTACTTGGATGACCTTCTTGCCCATTCTTATAAGCGACAAGATCACCCAAACCACCTTCGACAGATTTTTCTACGCCGTAGGCACTACAACATCTGGTTAAATCCACACAAATGTGTTTTCTGCGTAGAATCGGGACAACTCCTTGGCTTCATCATTTCTAGGGACGGGATTCGCCTGGACCTGCTAAAAGTCGAGGCCATTGTAAACCTACCCCCTCCATCTTCACTACACCAACTCCAAAGCCTCCAGGTAAAGGCCAATTTTCTTCGTCGTTTTATACCCAACTACGCTAGGCTAGCTACGTGATTCACCTAGTTTCTCAAACAAGGAATACCTTTTGCATGGGACGAGAAAGCCCAAAAATATTTCGATGATCTTAAAGATATCCTCATGAATGCTCCTCTGTTGCCTCCACTAGATTATTATCGAGATTACTTCCTTTACCTAGCCGCAACTCCTAGCACCATAGCTATGGTGTTGGTTCAAGACGATGACGAAGGCGCTGAACACGTGATCTACTACCTAAGTCGAAATCTCCTTGACACTGAAACACGTTATGCACATGTCGAGAAGTTGGCTTTGGCCGTCACCTAGGAAGTTCAATGTTTTCGGCATTATATTCTCTTACGAACAACTACAGTGATTTCTGAATGCAACCCTATGACCTATATTTTGACCCGTCAGTTGCTAGGGGAAAATATTCTAAATGGATCATTATCCTACAAGAATTCGATTTGGTTTTCAATACGGCCAAATCTAAGAAGTCACTTGTTTTTGCAGAACTGATCTATTCCCTTCCCTCCAAAGCTCTTCCTGCTGGTGCAGATGAACAACTCCCAGATGAGACCCCTTTCCTGATTAGCACCCTCGATCCATGGTACGGTGATATCATCGTGTATCTCCAAACCTCCACATTCCGGTTTGTGTTGACCAAGGATGATCTTCGAATGATTCGACATCATTCTCAACCCTACCACATTATTGATGATACTTTATACCATGTAGGTGTCGATTGTGTTCTTCGTCGATGCCTCACGATTGAGGAAGCTGAGAGAGTTCTCAACGATTACCACTCTAGGGCATGTGGTGGTCATATTTCTGGTTATGTTATAGCTCAGAAAATCATTCGCGCTAGTTATTTCTGGCCGTCCATCTTCAAAGACTGAATTCTTTCTATCTGCAAGTGTCACGAATGCCCAATCTACCAATGGAAGATGTGCAACCCGCCCGCTCACCTACACCCCGTCATTACTGTTGGTCCCTTTGCCAAATGGAGCATCGATTATATGACATGTAACCCTCCTTCGGCTAGGGGGCATGGCTACATTATCGTTGTTGTGGATTACTTCACCAAATAGGCCAAAATGATCCCTACATATTCGACAGATGGTAAGACGACAAGTCAATTCCTTTTTAACCATGTTATTTCCAGGTTCGGCATACCCCAAGCCATTGTCACATATCATGGCTCCCATTTCAAAGATTACATGATGGCAAAACTGACATCTACATTGGGCTTCCGCTATGATGGATCAACCCCATATTACCCTCAGGCCAATGACCAAGTTGAAGTCGTGAACAAATTTTTAGTCGCCATGCTTCAACGTACTATTAGGATGCACAAGTCAAATTGGCATCTCATGCTTTTTTCAGCTCTATGGGTCTACCGAACTTCAACCGAAGATGCCACTGGTTTCACACCATTCTAGTTGGTCTATGGTCTGGAAGCAACATTGCCGATCAAATGTGAGATTCCTTCACTTAAGTTAGATGTTGAATGCCTCCCTGGAACATCACCTCAAGAGGAACGCCTCTTATATTTGGAATGACTGGACGAGACTCACCGTCTCGCTACCTTGGTCATCGAAGCACAAAAGAAATGGGTCAAAACCCATTTCGACTAGTCAGTGTCCCCTCGCATTTTCTCTGAGGATGATTTGGTCCTGCTATACGACCAAGCTAATGATAAGCTGGGGGCAGGAAAGTTCGAACCTATGTGGCATGGTCCCTATATTGTAAAATGTGTTTTGCAGAAAGGAGTCTATGAAATTATTGATTATGAAGGAAATCCTCTCGATAAGCCCCGAAATGGGCTTTACCTAAAAAATTACTATGCTTAGGTCATCTTGCATGGTTACTTATGTACATAAGTGTGTGATTCATTTTTTTACAGTGTGGTTTTGTGTGGAAGTTTTCAAACAAACTTTCTTGTTTACTATGCTTTTCATGCTTTGCAGATGTCTGCAGCTCCTCACGTCGGTTTGGCCGATGGTGCTTCCCGAAGTACCTAGAACCTATCATTTGTGGCATGAGCTATCTACAACCCTAACGGTGAGTTGATTGATCTTTAAGGTATCTGCCTAGGTCGTACAAACAACAACATTGCTAAATACAGTGTGGTCATCAAACTGTTATCAGAAGCCATCGCTCTGGGCATCAGAGAGTTGGTCGTCAACCTAGATTCACATCTTGTCATCCTTCAACTCAACTGGCAATATTCCGTTAGAAACCCTCAAATATTACGAATTTATCCCCGTATTCGTCTATTGGAAATACATTTTGATTTTATCACATATCATCACATTTCTAGACACATGAATACATTAACAGATGCATTAGCTAATTACATGTTTGATAGACATTTGCGAAACATTTAAAATATAAGACAAACCATTTGTACCATAATAGACAGGAAAATATAACATATATACATATGTGAGAATGTTTGAAACATCAAAACCCCCAAAAAATAATATGCATGTCCACAATAACATCGGCGGTTCGCAGGCCTCGTACATCCGTGGCACGCATGCCTCAAAAAATATGTAAGTACTAGACCTAGGAACTACTTAATATGGTGGTCATGATAGCACGAGATAACGCGTACTATGCAACTCAACAATCAGTGGATCCGATCTGAGACTCCCACTGTGTGCGTCTTGTATCGTCGAGGCATGTCTCCTATCTGAGCATACTTGGGGATACCATGAGTCAACGCCTCAAGTTTCCTCACAATCTCCTCCTCATTTTTGCTCCCTTCCTAATAAGGGGCAACAACATCAATAGGACGAGGATAGCACCTGGCTATCGAGGACATCCCAGCTGGGCGCTCTGGTCCAACATCTACATACATAAAAGAAAAAACATCAAAATCAAAATTTGGTTTGGTTTTTTACCCTCGTCATCAAAATCCTCCCCATCTGGCAAGTGCATATCCAAATCTCCAAGGAAATGAGTGTCGCTCTACGGCAAATCCTCCACGATGATTTTCTATCATCGTAACCACGAAAAGAATGTTGGTCGGTAGGACATCTGCTGACCCCTAGTGATCCTAAGCATCAAACAACTCTAGCGGGCCATCTACGGATCACGTGGCGCAGGAGGATCAACCTCAATCAACTGATACTCGAACAATGGCACTCGTTCCAGGAAAAAGGTCACAAGTACTAATCTGAAGCCAAATTGCTTCAAATTTCCCTTCTTCACCTCGGACAGCTGGCATTTGATATTCATCTTCATAGCCTCTGCCCAGTTGAAGATCGTTGGAGTCGTGTAGTCTATAGCGGAAAGAAACTTCGACTTATTAGTCTCATGTTCTGCCTGGGACCCTGCCACTCCGTTGATGGTCAACAGAAGCACCCTTAGTATCAAATCCTCTACACTGTAAATCTCAATCTTCTCGTTTTTAGATTTCAAGGCCTCAGAACAATGCGTGGCAAGCAGGGAAGATATGCTTGCTCCGACCGGACGTGATCCATACAGATTCACTGGCTTACCTCTGCGAGACAACCCTGTGATGAAGTAAATGTCTGAAGTTGTCAACTCCAGCTCCTGGTCCCCAATGACAATAATATCACGATTGATGTCCCAAAGGCTTTTCAAATACCGAAGCAATTCAGGCTGGGCCCGCATCCCTGGTGTAAGGAAAAATTTGAGGAGCTCGCAAGCCCTCAGAGCCTCCAGGAAATTTGGATCATTCATTGCTTGGGTGTCCACAACTTTGTGTTCTCTTTCCTTCCAATCCACCATTTTCAGCGATTTCTCTACTGCAAAAGACATTTATTTGAGTCAATCATCAATTTTGGTACATAAAAATCAATTTTTAACGGTCAGTTCTTGAGAAAATTTGTTTTTGCCTTATCCACGGCGCTGATGCGCCTGTTTTAAAAACAGTCGCATCAGTCGGCGCGGATGGTCATGCAAATAACCCTCGGCCGACGATCTTGTGCCCGGAAATCGCGCTAACCGAGGGCGAAGTTTTTTCTCAAAAACCTCCCTAAAAATCCAAAAAAATGGTTAAAAGCATAAATGAATAGCATGAAAATGGAGCTCAGGGCTTTGGTTGTTACCTGGAAATGACGGCTCATCGATTGGCCTCCCGGATCTCCCGCAATCCACTTCAGAAAAACTAGGGAGAAAGTGAGTAAAAGTCTTCACTACAAAGGTAAAAGGGTAAATGGTAAAAATGTATTTACTTTGCCCCTATTTATTTGTTTTTCATGAAAATATCATGTTTTGTAAATATTTTTGACCTATTTTGCCTCAAGGACTCGATAATACACTTTACCTTGCTTGTGCAGTGACAAGGATGGAAGTTCGACGATGACGATGAGTCATATTTTAGCTTTTTTCTTGACTCATTAAAACTTATATGAAAAAGTTGTTGAGTATTTTTTCCCTTTTGACTCGTTAAAATAAAATAAAATGGGGGGTCTGTTCTCAGCTTTTTTCCGACCCTTTAAAAACAAAAAGATGTCCGAGCCCTTGTCATTTCGAACTTGTTAATAGATTCAAAACGTCGTGTGCCCAATACAAGTTTACCCCTTTTTCGGGTTGGGAGGCACTATTTACGAAAAAGGTACTCCTTGATTGAAATGGTCAAGCAGTTCTCTCAAGTATTGTTTTCTACCTTTTTGGGCTCGAGAGACACAAATGTATGAAAAGGGACCATGTGCAATTTTCTTTTACATGTCTTTTTAATACTCTCTAAACATGAAAAAGATACCAAGTTACACCATTGTCGGACTCGTTAAGCTATTAAACGACATCGGATTCGTCACCATGACGAACACGAGCTTCTCCTTCCTAGGGCTTGTTAAACTTACTAGGTCAGATTCGTCCGAAGGATGAACTTACAGTACAAACATATGCTATCCCCTTCAAGCTTGCGATTAAAAAAATAATTGGGGTACTCACCAGAAATGGTGGGGGAAAATTTGGAAATCTATTGAGTCGTGTCTACAACTCACTCTTGAACATGACACTCTTCATTTCGTGTCAGGTTGGGACATCCTCCTTTCTATCATTGACCTACCTTGGTTTGGGCCTTCATTTTTGCCTTCCATTTGATCTCTACCACGTCATCATGACCACCGATCCTATGGATCCAAAAGCTGCCAAAATTCCAGTTGTTTCATAGATATGTTCAAGAGTTGTCCTTCTGTAGTTACACTTACCTCTATTTCTCTGTATCATCTAAAATCATTCTGCATCCTCTCATCTCGTGTCATTGATGTGGGATTCATTATGGCCCTCCTTCAACATGGTCACTTTCCGTCGACATCAACTCATTATCTGGGAAGTTGATCGAGAAACTCCCCTCCAACACCTTAGAGTTTGCATGCCTCAATGGAAAGTTCTTCACATTCGATGACAAGTTCACATATTGGCTTCCGATCGAGTGATTTCATGAGTGTTCGAATTCAATTCTTGTATTCACATTCTGTGAATTATACTGATAGTAACTTGATGGCCATTGTCATTATTGATGGTTCCTCTCGCGCTTGTTAACAATTTACATCATTGGCTGGTAATCAAACGACTTTCTAACATGTTCGACGTCAACACATCCATTCGCATGCTAGAATCTGTACTTTGATCAAGTCGTGTTGGAGCACAAGACCCTGGACTCAGATCACACAAGTCCAAGTTGTGAAGTGGTGTGACATGGTTATGATGATATGCATGTCTCTTTCAGATGGCTGGCTACACCCAAACCATGAGTTATCATATGTGATCCTTCTCATTATTGGATGGATGCGACCATACATTGGTTTCATTATGATCCTCTTTGACGGATGGCTATGCCCATACCTGGATCCATTTACATGATTATTCTTTGGATGACTACGTCCATGACACGATTCATGTATCATTTGAGAGAGATCTCCGTTTATGTATATGTATATGTACTTGCTTGTAGTTTTTTCGACGACAGACTGGTTCCCTGCACTAATTTATAAAGAATTTCATCCCTCACTCTGACTCGGCCTTCATGCTTTAGGGGGCATCTGTTACACAACGTTTTGTCACTATCCTTGTACTCCTCACTCCTTGATCCTAGAGAACCTCTACATTGAACCCCGCATGCTTTTCCTTCATGGAGAAACTCCCATTATGTCCCTCTTCATGAGCATATAATTTCCCTTTTGCACCATTTCCCCTGAAACTTTTTTTTTGCCCAATTTACAAGACAGGCGCTAATGGCCTTTGTCTCCCCCACGCCGATGTGCAAAGATTAACATTATTCCCCACATTGATCGGTGCAATTGAGCTATGTTCCAATCGCACCGGTCCAGTTATGGAAAGTTTTTTAAATTAGAGTTGAAGCTTCCATATCTAGAAGCTCTGTAACGGAAGTCTAGTAAATGTTTTGGTCGGATGGGGTCGAGGATGAAAATTTGGGCTCCTTTCCCCTATAATGATGGAACTACCTCAAGGGATAAGTCCTTCTCCCATGAGAAGAGGATCCATCTCCCATCCATATTTCCTATATAAACCTCCCTTCTTCACAAGCACAAGTTAGTCACAGTTGCAGAGTTACAGTGTTACTAGTTATAGAGTGTTGGTTGAGTGTGAGTATACTAGTTTGAGTTGACAAGCAAACTATTACTAGTTGTATCCATCTAGTTGTGTGAGGGAGAAGTGTGTTTGGTTTGGAGTGAAGCCTAAATGGAAGAGTCTTTAAACTATTGTCATTTGAAGCCATCATGAAGTGCTAATAGAAGTGTTTGGGAACCTGGTCTTGTCAGAGGAAGACTGTGACGTCAAGACGAATGGTTGTAATCTCTCTTTGATATTAATATATGGAACTATCGATTGATTTCCTACATGTTTTGTAATATTACATATTCGTGTCTTAATGCTTCTTGACCCATTAAGGAGGTTCAATTGCAATTTGTCTATTATTATGTTTGTGTGTTGTTGTTGTTTGCTTGTTTTAGGAGCTTGAAGAAGGAATCAAGAGATTGTTGGAGCGAGAAAGAGAGGAAATCATCAAGCAGGATAAGTGACCAAGAGGTAGGCCCTCTTGTTTGATTCTAATCTAAGGAAATATTGCATAGAATGTGACTATTGTGGCTAGACCCATTATCGGGCTAGAGGAATTCGTTAGTGTCTGCACTTATAATTTTACTTCACCACACTATCCATCACCCAGTATATACTTCAGTTAGAATCATAACTAGAAAAAACAAAACTATAAACTCAATTCCTTTGATAGTCTAATTCCTTACTATATTTCATTATGTGATTGTATCTATTGTAACAACGAACGCACCATATATGTATGTATGTGTGTGTGTGTGTGTCTATATGTGTGTGTGTGTGTGTGTGTGTGTGTGTGTGTGTGTGTGTGTGTCTATATATGTGTGTGTGTGTGTGTGTGTGTGTGTGTGTATAAAGTGGTCTAATAGATGGTCAAGCTGATTAGGGGCTTCATTGATTTTGGCATGTAACCTATAATTAACCAACCATGTGACCGTTCTCAACAATTCCATACAACCAAGCCTTTGAGTTGACCTTTTGATCTTTTGTTTTGACCCCCAAATGACCATGTGACATGGGGTCACTGGTCCTCTGCATGATGATGTTAGCATGTTGTCATCATGCCACATGCCAACTCGAGAGGGTGCCATGCATCACCTCTTTTCAAACTTTCTACCAATTCAAATGTTCCAAATCATCATGCCACATGGCAGCTTCTTGTGGTGTCATGTCAGCCTACTGACGTCATCTTGTTGATGTGTCATGTTGATTGTGCAATGATGCCACATGTTGATCATCAATAGTTCCACATCATCAATAAACAATATATTATCACAGGTCATCATCTGGTTGGTTTGATAAGGTTGATTAAACCTCGTGCATCTTCAACAGTGTATATCTGTTGAACTGGTAGAAAGTGTCATTGACTAGCTTGAATGAACCACACCATTTAACTATGTTAACTAGTGCACAACTTTGTGTGCCCAAGGCTATTGATTTCTTTTTTCAGTGGTGGATCCAACTTGAACATGCCCATTATTTAACAGATTAAATATTTAGGTTTTGTCCCTAGAGTTTATTCCCTAAATTAGTACTAAAACTTCAATTGGTCATAACTTCTCATCCGGGAGGAGTTTTTATAAGTAGGATATATTGTTGGAATGGTATCAACGATATCTACACAACCATGTCATTTGTTGGATCTTTTGAGCATCATATCCTCAACAAAAAGTCAATAAACTTCAAACGTCGTTATCTTCATGTGATGAGATCCTGTAAGAGATCAAATTTTCATATTACTTCACAATGAGTCCTATTGATTCTTTGGTCATCATAGATGGCATTTTTTATTGCCTCATACCTCCCCTTTGACATCAATGACATCTCTTTTTCATCAATGAAAACACTAAGTGCAATAATAGTTACCAACCAACACAAAGGTTTACTTGAATCCAACATTCAATGTTGATCTAAATCTGACCAACAATGAGAAGGTAGATGTTCAATGGTTTTAAATGAGCATGTGACTTCATAAAATTAACAACAAAGCAAAACCATGCAACACATGCTAATATGGAATATAAATAATCAAAATTAAATGATGCTTAAAGGCCAACAACTAACCTTCAAATTCAGACAACATTGTACATAAATTGAGATATGCTTACAAGCTCTAGAGTACAAAATATTTCAAAGAATAGTTCATGACAACATGATTTTATTTGATCCCCAACATCTCCTATCTAGTTCAGTCTTGCAGGTTCCAAGTTCCTTCAAGGAATTGAATTTACAGTAGTGCAAATCCTCCTTCCTATTTCTAGAAATTGGACTCCCCGAATTCTATCCTAGGGCTCCCTTTAAAACCATTACTCTTTCCAAAGAAATTGGTTGAATTGCAGTTCAACAATAATTGAAAAATAGAGATGAAGATTGATTATTTGATTTTCCATGAGCTGGAGGATCGAATCCTTAAGTTTGGAGTTGCAATACACGAATCATGAGTGACCACTTGTGTACTTGCGGGCCAAAAAAAAGATTTAATAATTAAGAGGAGAAACAAATTTGCAAGAAATGCAAAATAGAAACAACACATATGGATTTTACTAGTTCTTCCTCTAAACCCAGAAATCTCATGCTAAATTTGTGGCCCTTCATTTTTCGATTTTTTTAGGAATTTATATAAATTTTGGACAAAATCAGCATTCCCAAATTATTCTCCTACTTCTTATCTTTCCAACAAAATATTATGAGTTCAATTTGGCTTTCTAGAACTCTATATATGGCCTCAAGAAGTTGACGCTCAACCATTGCTGATCAAATTCATAGGTTAATTTTAGCCTTTGATTTAGATGTCAAAAGTAATACATGCACTGTGGAATAGGACATTTAAGTGTTTATATTGTGTTGAGAAACAATATTTGTTTGTGTGAAAATAAGCTTGAAAGTATGGGAGAAGGTGTTTGTGTTAAATGTTTTGATGATCAAATAATAAATAAATTCCACCCTCAAATCTCGAACCTCGACCTCCGAGAAATCTCAAGCTAATTTTAAAGTGATAGAAATGAAAACACTCGAGATCCCACGATATCATGTGAGATGAACACATATAGAAAACCAACATTTCATTAATAATGAGAAAGTGAAAGCAACCAATTGAGTTAATCCACTTTATGAACGTTGGATAAATGAAAAAATGCACTAAAGTTGAATAAAGCACAAAAAAACATAAAATAACCTAAGCAACCAATTGAGTTCATCCACTTTATGAATGTTGGATAAACGAAAAAATGCACTAAAGTCGAATAAAGCACAAAAAACATAAAATAATCTAAAGTCCAAGGGATTTTATTAATGCTTATATCTAATTGACCTATAGACGAAAAACTACACTAAAGTTGAATAAAGCACAAAAGATATAAAATAACTTAAAGTCCAAGGGATTTTATTAATGCTTATATCTAATATCTAATTGACCTTTAAAATATGATATTTACTTTAGCAATATGTAAGCTACATCTAATTAAAGGGAGCTTGAAACATGTTCAACAAAAATATATCTAAGAAAAATATTCAATTCTACAACAATTTTAGGTTGTGTGATATAATTTCATTCCGAAATATTACACAAGAATTTTTAGATGGTTTGTTCCCAATAATTACTATAATATTCCGAAGGGTTCATAGTTTGTAGTTGAGAATGAGTGATATACACTCTAGTCTATTATTATATGTCTAAATCTAAATTTTCCTGAACTTAAATCAATCATGCAAATTTCACTTCTTTGGTGCAAATGGATGCATGTTTGGATCAATTATGGTTCTGTAAAGTAGAAGGGTAAGAATGGTTTTAAGTTTTTAATTGGAGTTGGAAGTTCACTAAAATTTTCACTAAATTATGTTTGGATCAATTATGATTATGCAAAATACAACTCTTTAAAAATTTCCCTAAAATTTGCACTTAAGTACCTGTATGTTTATGCTACTTTAAATTATTTGTGTCCATATACTGGGCAATGTCTTCGATTTTCTCAAGCTCGACATGCTTCCTTTTAAGATAAGTGGGTTCCCATTGTCGTAGGAAAATCCAATACTTAAATGAGAAATTGATATTTTGTTCTCTTTTTGTTTTCTCAATAATTTTTGTTTTAATAGAATGCATTATTTTTCTCTCTGAACAACGTAGTCGAGCAACACTAGGTACTACATAGCAAGAGACAGAGGAGAGTCAAATGTATATATTTTTGTAGCATTTTTGGAAGGTGAAAGGTTTATTTTTCCTTTGTCTCTTGGGCATGTAGCTCGAATGGAAAAATAAATTAAGGATAATATTTCAAGGAGTAAAGTAGGTCAAAAGGTGTGTGAAGTTGTTCCACTGTATGATTTATTTAGATGGATGATAAATGTGAAAATTCGCACTCCTATTTTAAATAATAGGTACATTTTCTTAATTTTTTTACATTTAGGTCTATTGATTGCAAAAGTACTTAGAAAATTAGAAATGTATCCACAAACTTGGTATCACGTTATTTATGTACACATGCCATATCTATGGGAGTTGAGGTGTTAAATTCTCTCTTTTATATAGAAGTAGCTATGAAATCATCAAATATGTATCAAAATCTAGCTGATGCTATGGCTTATTTGACATATTAACAAGGCCTAATGACCACCATTCCAAAGTAAAATCAACAATACGAAAGCATTTTATACCTAACCGTTGCAACTATCGATAAATTTAATCTTTTGATTGTTTATCTCACAAGATGATTACAGAGTATTCAATGAGAGTATTTGTGTTAGAAGTTTTTTGCTACTTCTTTGAGAGAAGCTTTGTGTCCTCTGGTATCTTTGGTATGACCAATCAAGATGATAAATTTGAGATGTTGCTTTTATGAATACATATTTGCGAAGTGTTTACCTAGATAGAAATAATATTTGCTTATTTGCTTCCACAAGCAAGGCAAAATATCAGGGTCAAGTCATTGTTCATCATAGCCTAATATGCTATATATCTTAAGTTGTTATATACACTTTTATTTAATGTTTCCATTTGTATCTGATGGGGAGTTTTAATTTAAAAAGGTGGCCCATAAAAGACATGTTTCAATATCATTTCATGCATTGAGTTGGTTGGAACACCTTGGTGCACTACAGAATAAAAAGTAAAGGATTTATTTTGTTTGATCAACATTGCCTAAAAGTAGTCAAAGGTTTTCTGTACCATCCAAAATTTAGTACCTTTATATAGCATTTTTTTTTTGCTAGGGATATAATGTCGAGTTGCAGTTGTAAGAACCATGGTTACATGTTGTCCTTGGGTTTGCCAAAGTAGGTATAATCTTTCTCTATTAAGGAGATATCACCAAATATTCAAGAATATTGCTTTCCTCATCTAACAAAGGATATGTATTGTCCACTTATATGCCTCATCTAATTAGTTAGGGTAATTAGGGGATAATTAATAGTAATTAAGGGTCAATTAGGAGTAATTATGGGTTATTAAGGGTAAGTAGGGTCAATTTGGAGTTAAATCAACGTGTTAGTATTGTAAGGTCTAGTAATATTAAGTGTCATAGAAAAGGGTGCTAATATTATTAAGTCATTGTGGCATGATATCAGTGCTAGTATTAAGGCCACATATGGAAATCCTAGCATGGACAAGGGAGTTATAATTTTTTAGTTCACTAAAAGAAGGGAAACGAGCCATTGTAATGAATATGATGATGGAGTATCAATGTTTGGAAATAATTCATTTTCTGTTGCTTAAGATGCTTTGTTAAGGGTGATTGCAAGAATTATTGAGGGAGGGCATGGATATGATGATGAAGATGAGTATGTTGGTAATCAAGTACTTGTTTGTATATTGGTTTTGAATAATCAAGTAGGTTTTCCACATGGTAGAGGTAGGAAAGTATTGAGAAAAAAATGAAAAATGTTATTGGTGTGAAGATAA
This sequence comes from Pinus taeda, assembly GCA_000404065.3. Taxonomy (NCBI): domain Eukaryota; kingdom Viridiplantae; phylum Streptophyta; class Pinopsida; order Pinales; family Pinaceae; genus Pinus; species Pinus taeda. Next base: position 49,271 of record APFE031211267.1, on the reverse strand, counting down.
AGATTCTCCCAAAGGAAAAATTTCCCTTTTGTACCATAGCTATTGATGAACTTGTTCTGGCTAGGCAAGGCAGTCATGTTCAAAAGAAGACGAGATCCAACAGTTTATTGGAACTAACTTCCAATATCATGGTGGCATATTGTTTTGGCATCTAAGGTCAATAAGGTTACATGCAAGGCCATACAATTGAGGTTAGTAGGGCTATACAATTAGGGCCAATATGCAAACTATTTGTAGATATACAACTTAATCCAACATTTTAAACCGAATTTCATTGAAAAAAACTCCAATTCAAACTTAACAATTTCCATCACTGTATGTAATATAATGAAAGTTATTAAATACATTATATACACATCACCCTAACACTTTTTATATTGTTAAAGGCCCATTTGGCCAAAAAACCAGCTCACCAAAAGAGACTAACCAACAAGAATATTTTAGAATATGGGTACTTGTATTTACATTAAAAATCTTTATTTTATAAAAATTATAATTGAGGGAATTTCTTCCCCTTTAGAGAATTTCATGACCCTCTTAGGTCTACAAAAAAATGGAGTGCCTAGGATTGATGCTCCTGCATTAGACTCCCTAGGTAGAAATCTTATGACCTCTTGGTCACAGGTCTTCAATTTGTTCACTCGTCCTAGATCCCAGACTTTGTGTTATTATTGTCCACATGTTTGGCTATATTTTTGCTCCATTTTTAACCTTAGTCTTCTAGGATCTCGAACTTGATTCTGTAATACCCCATGCACCTTGCTAAGGTAATCTCAAGCAACCAGTCATGTTTTTTATGCTAGTTTCTCTTATTTTCTTGTTGTATCTCCTCTTGAACATCCTTTTCACCAACATCCACATTTTTTCAATCTTTCCATCTAGCCTTGTCCTCAGCCACCATATCTCATGCCATATGCTGGAAAATTCTTATTCCTGTCATCATCCTCTTTCCCTAAATGGAATAAAATTTTGTTTTTTATGAGACATTATCATCCTTTTATTAGATCCCTTGGCATCTGCAAACACATAATCAATTTTGAAATCAAATAATCTCTCTTCTCTGATCCAATTTTCCAACAATTTAACCTCTTCAAATTTCATGAGCATTGTATCTAAATGTTGTTGTTGATCATTTATTTGATCCTCCTTTTGGCTGTGAGTACAATCCAATTGTGTCTCGCTCACTAGTCCTTCCAATTGTACTCTAGAGATTATAATGGTTGTAAGTGTATGGATTTCTCCTTGATTCCCTTTATGATATGGTATTTTCTCATCTTCTTTCATGACAGATTTTGATTAATTCCTCCTCTAATGACTTGGGAAGGTACTCCTTCATCCTCCTCTATAATTATGATAGTTGTAGGTGACTATCCTCCTTCATCATTCTTGGGACTTATATCCATACACAACTTATCATATTTAAAAATACAAGCCTCTCTATCCTTATTTGAGATCTCTGCTCTCAGGTCCACAAGCTGATATTAACTCTCCTTGTGGTCCATGATACTCTCATTCAACCTCTTCTCATTGTCTTCCTCTTTCCTAAGAGTTACAAAACCCCTATTCAATGATAGTCTTGATACTTCCCTTTCAACCTATTGGTCGCATTTCGCAACTGCATCTTCTCCCAATTCTAATTTTGCATGTTGAATGTGCACCTTTAAATCTATTATCATTTATTGTAGCAATTTAATTCTTCATCCAAATAAATAAGATTAACTCAAACTAGATCTGTAGACTCCATGAAAGGTTAATCCCTATCCATCCATTTCTCTAAGAACCATGTCTCTTTTTCAACATCTATGATCATTTCCTCTGAATGTTGTCCTTGAGGTTCACCTCCATTTCTAGTAAATGGCATATATTCTATCTTATTAATGATAGCTTCTTGTTCACCATATCCATTTGTAGTTTAAATAACATGATTAACTTGACAATAAAATACTATTTTATACCCTTCGATGCATGGGAACTTCCCCTTTATTAGGTACTCGTGAACATTCCTCATCACCGAGTATAATTTTGTTATCTCTCTCAGGTTCTAGCTGCAATTCTTTTAGCCACTTGATTTATTCATTATGCTCTATGAGCATTACATTTGGACATTGTTCTGCATCCACATCATTCACTTGCATAGTTTGTAATGATTTTCCACTTTTATGACCGACATGGCCTGCACATGAACATAGTTGATTAATTTTTAAAACGTGAGAATCTTCAGTCTCTGATGATGCTCCTGACATTATATGTTGTTTAGTACTTTTCACATAGTCCATGAGACATTTCGTCACTCTCCTATCCTCATCTTCATCATCCTCTTCACCAAGGAGTGGTCCTTGTTCTAGTTCACAAAATTAAATATCCTCTCCCTCATATTCAATTTTTTTGAGCTATTTTTTTCTCTACCAAGGCACTTAAATTGCACTTCAACCTCTCTTGTAGCATAAGCCATTTCACCTTTTTCCTCCTTAAAACCCAACCATGTCTCTAATCTTCTTCAATTTTATGTAGTAGTTGCATCACTATGTTGAGTCTTTCCTTTAGCTCAGCGAACTCTCTGTCAAATTCCTCTTGACTCATCCTTTCCCTTATGCCATTTGTTTGGCATCATATTTTCCGATGTTGTGGCTTGCATGTCAACTTTTATAATCAGCATAAGTGGTCATCTTCCTTCCTCCTTTGTGGCTCACTATGATTTGCAATCAAGCTCTGGTAAAAAATCTTTGTTAGACATAAGTTGTCATTGATGGAAAAGAAAATGGTGTTTATGTCAATGAATGTCAAAGGAGTGGCACAACTCGGGTAGTTTCAAGTAGATTGGTAAAATAACATAGACTTTGGAGCCATTTTTAGTACAGATGATCACATTATAATTCATTGGAAACTACTTATATGGATAAATAAAAGAGCTTTCCAATGGTATATTGAAATTAAAAAAAAGCCTCCTAGATTGAAACATACAGACAGTGAAAGTTCTAAAGGTAAAAGTCAAAATTTTGGTGTCCAGGCCTAAGGGCCTCGCAGTTGATTCAACATGCAGATGTGGAAAGCACTTCCACGTGGGTGTGTAGGTTGACCAATGAAATATTCAGAAGGGAAAATGTAGGTTCCACCTAGGACACATAACCCCAAAAATTTCCATCAGTTTAGGTGAGGTGACGAAGGAAGTGTGACGTGGTCGAAAAGACACATCATCCCAACGATTTAGTGATTAGTCTGTGTGTACATTACATGGTCCCACCAGGATTCGTAATCCCAATTGATAGATCCCAAAATAATTTGAAGGTGTTGCATTGTGTTTTTTTAGGAAAATAAATTTGGGGGATAAGCGTTACTCTATGACTTGATTCTATGCATGGTCGTGATTGAGGACGCATGTGTTTAAAGTTGAAACCTCTCAAAAAGTTTGGTGTAAAGTGCTTGGGAATACAAGATTTATCAAAGGGCTTAGGCTGTTAGGGATTAACACAAAGGGTGCCTATGGTCATATGTTATGAATGGGTCGATAAATTTAGCAATTTTATGTCAAATTTGGTGATTTGGCACCAAAACTAACAGTGTGCTAAACGCTTGGATAAAGTGCATAAATGAGTAGGTAGTTGTTTTGGCGGTAGGGATAGATTTAGTGACATATTTGGCAGTTTGTCCAATTTCAGCAGTCAACCAAAGTTAGAACTACAAATAGAAGTTCTACTAAACCTTGTAAAAATTCCAAAATTGAAGAAATTGGCACTTTAACTCAATTTTTCATGGCAGGATAGTATAGCAATGATTGAAGGACACTTGAGCACATTAAGAATATTTTAAAAAAGTGGAATATAAGTAGAAAATATGAATTCATGCAAGTTGAAGAGCCAAAATTAACTAAAGATATAAATCTCAAATTATCAGATCTAATTCTTTATAAGCATAATTGAATTAGAAAGAAGGTTATTGTTGAAGTTGATGTTGTTGTTTTTGTTGTTGTTATGGTGAATTGATTAGATATCAGAGAAGGTGTTGAAGGTGTCGAATGTGATTTTTTAATGATTTCATGAGGTAAGATTGTTTTGTTTTTAAGAAAATGAGCGACCTTCATGATTTGATTTTGAAAATGGTATGAAATATGAATCAATGAGGTCAAGCAAGTGGAAACTTACATTTTAGGGGTTGTAGCTCCTTCCAGTAGTGGGTGGTAAAAAAATCATACGTTAGAGCTTCTTTCAATAGTACCTAATAAATCAGGGGAAGTATCTCCCTTTAGTGACGACTCATAAATCATGGGTAGTAGATATTTCCAGTAGTAGCTGATAAATCAAGGGCAATAGCTTTAAGTGGTAGGTGATAAATTAGGGAGTAGTAGATTCCTTCTAGTGGGAGCCAAAGAACTTTATAAATGCAAGTTGAAGCTTGCCTATATGAAATTAATTGAAGAGAATATTGAAGAATCTATGTGTTTAACACGTGTTTCATGTGTTGATTCTTTTGATGTTTATATGTATGGTCTCTGAAGTGTTAATTGGTGTTCAAGTATTCTTTACTTTGTGATTTTTTTTTTTTGAATTCTCACAATACTGATTCACCCCACCACACTCTTAGTATTATCTCGGTTTCTAACAATATTCTCCATTAACCTGCTACCCTAATACCTCACCATGCCTTCTCTATAGCTTAGTCTTTTGGTATTCCTATGGTTCTCTCCTCTCCTCATGAGCACTCCTTGCTCTTTTGGGCTTTTTCGCTTACTGCTCAACTCTCTTTACAACTTCTCTTGTTCTCTTAACTTCTCTTTGAGGACTTCCTCTATCCTCTTCTCCTTTACAACCTTAGCTAGAACACCTTTAATGTAGCCTCTCTATTGCAAGAGTTCTCTTTCACAATTATTTTCCTCCTCCTTCTACATACAATTATCAATCCCTTTACTTGGTTAAAATTAAAGCATAAGACCAGGTTTACCTACTAGGTCTCCTCAACACTGAGATATTCTATCATCCAAGAACATCACTAGTTCCCTCTTGACTATAATAATTTCCACCATTTGTTATGCTATTTCTATATGAAAATTAACAATTTCAATCAAAACACATAGGTATTCAATGTTTGAATTTACTTGGTTGTCATCTTTACTATGGTGTTCTTCACTATCTACAATTCTCCTTTTGAAAATTTCAACACCTATGCAAAATTTATCCCCCAAGAGTAATCCTTTAAATATTTGCTCCTTAGTTTTCTCTCTCCTCCAAGGGTAGTATTATTCAAATATCTTGGTTGGTTGCAATTTCTCTCCTATTACCTCTTGTCATCATTTTCTTTGCGTCTCGATCCCAAAGAGTGTTGTTGCACTTTCATACCACTTTGACATGGCGATATAGGCTTTCTCAGTATGGAACTTGGCTATTCTTGATGCTTTTCTATTGATAGCACTAATAATGGTCCTCATCCCTTATCACAACCCAACTGGTCTCCCACAGTTCTTCCTATTTTGTCTCCCTGGTTCCTCCTATAGGTTTCAATACTCCTATGACCGAAACTTCTCCACCCTCAATCACAATAAATAGGGACTTTTCCATATTGTACTCGACAAGGCTTAATCCCCATATATTTTGGCCCACTATCAGGATGACTTTTCCATAGCTATGAAGTCTCATCAACAAGGGGCAACAATATTAAAAAATCTTGATTGAATGATACATATCCATGGCAGAGGTGTAAGTCCCTGTCACATGGTTGTTCACTCTAACGACCACGATTAAACAATGGCAATCCACGACAAAGGTGCATTGCAGGGAGCCTCCCCCTATGATGTTAACCGAGGAGAGGGTGGTACACACTCTCCTTGAGGTTTTGTTCACTTAATTGAACGTCGTATAAGTCTTGGTGGGATCCCATGGGTGCAATTAAGTGCAAGGAGGGGGTTCTGTGATGTAAGCAAGGAGGGGGGGTTTGAATAAAAAATTCACTCACCTATGGATGAGCTTCCACTCTCCTTGTTATTCCAATAAAAAAATCAATGTTGAAAATCGAACCTCAACTCACTTGCACCCAATGCAAGCATCTCTTGTTCCAGGAGAATGCCATTACTACACCCCCAACGCTAGGAACTGAACATGCAATGAGAGCGCCCTTGATTCCGAGCCTGAATGATTTTTATCCAACTAATTTGGAGGTAAGGTTGCTTCAAACCCTTCTTGTCTTACTTCTTACATGCACTTAGGGTATTCGCTCTAGTTCTATCAACATATTTCCTAGATAGACTCCATACTCAATCCATCACGAGATAACAAATTTTAGAGGCCAAAAGATTTCATAGTTACCATAGTGTGTTCGTTATACCAACACCAAAGTTACACATCATAATTACAATCTAACCACACAGGGAAACCATGCACACATATATACAAATTCAAAAACACATTCATTACTCAAACAAGAGATATTTATAGGGATTTTACATGGGCTCTCTGCCCGAGCTCTAGACAAGCTCTACTCCTCAAACTCTTTTTGCACCAACCCATCGAATTATAATTATACATACATATATAGTGCCTACTACTAGGAAACATCCTAACAAACTCAAAATTGTTCAAACTTATGTCCCAACACTATTGGCACATCACCCTAACTCTTGTTATTTTGTTGAAGACCCATTTGGCCAAAACACCAACTTCCAAAAAAAATAACCATTCAGATTCTTCTAGAATCTAGGAACTTGTATTTACATCAAAAGTCCTAATTTTATACAAATTACAATGAAAGAATTTCTTCCCCTTCAGAGAATTTCATTACCCCCTTCTAGCTATACATTGCCTAGTGTTGATGCTCTCTTTGTTGGGTGTGGAGCTTGATTATATTCATAATTCAAAGGTCTTGTTCAGTCGTGTTTGCATCCCAACCCCTGACGGGGGGGTGTGGGGGGGCTTTCCCCCCACTATTTCCCCCTTTGGGGTCCAGGGGAGGGTTTATGCATGTTTGGAAGCCCCCCCCCCAACCTACAGGGTCCCCCCTGTAGAACCCCCGAAGCTAAAAATAGATGAAAAATTTCCTTGTAAATATTGTAATTACGTAGTCAATCTAGGTCATTCATTAGGCATATGATATGACAATAGAAGATATGTTAATTTAGTTTTTTTTTCCCTAGAAGGCAACCATCTGTTTATATGAGGGAATTGTATTGTGGTTTTGTATTATTCTGAGTGAGAAAGAGAGAGGAGATTGTGTGAGAGTGAAGAAAAATTACAATGGATTTGTTGTAGGTTGTATCTGTTCATTTTGATGGATAATATAAAAGGAAGGACTAGTTGTGTCTCCATGGATGTAGCCCAAATTGGGTGAACCATGTATATCTCTGTCTCTCTTGTTTTATGTATTTGTGTTTCCACAATATTTTATGTGTTCCATTGCTCTGTAATATATAATTTTCTAACACCTACACCATGTTGTCTCACTTGCATGATCTATATTTCATAAATGCATTTCCATGGATTGTTAAATATATATATGTGCACGATAATTTGATGGAAAAATACAACATAAAAATGGGAATAAAAAGCTCAAAATCAATGGGAAATGCTTGTCTTTCTACCTTTTTCATCATATGCTATGCCAATTCTTTCTACATTAGATTTGTATTATTATCTACATAGGCTCTTGAATCAACTTTTCCATCTCACTCCATGATAAATTATGGTAAACTTTGTTACAATAGTCTTTCCATGCCTTCTTCTAGTTGATATTTGCAATCTATAAATGTGGCACATCCCACTCTTCACTACTTGGATGAAAAAATAAAAATAGAATTTGGTACCATTTAAGATTTAAAATATATGTATGAATATAGTAATACAATGAAAGCTAATACCTCTCACTTTTCCTAAACAACACCTCCCCTTTAAATTTATTGGCAATATTAACATCCCAAAGGAAAGGCACATTAATATCACTTGCTACTTGGGGTAGATACTCACTAATATACACTAGGGATTTGTATACCATATAACCTTCATATATCGATACCTCTAGATATGATCTTTGTCTAACAAAAGTCTCCAATGCCTTTGAATGCATTTCTACCAACCACATTGACCTTGTGTGTAAGTGTTCACATATTTCAATCTCCTTGACTGATGTATGAAGTAATGTTCTTGTGCTTTGAAAACATTTTTAGGTATATACCTTTGTATTTTACACATTAGGTGATGAATATCTCTATTCTAATATCTGATACCTTATTTATAGATTTCTTTAAATGATGACCACCTAAAAGTGCAAAAAAATCACATGTGTCAACATAAAATTGTACAATACAAGTAAATCAAATGTCAACAAGTTATGAAAGTAACATTTCAACAATAACATTTACCTCATGTACTTGCTAAGATCATATATAGCTTGCTTTATGTGATCTTCCATGTTGTCTGTGAGAGCTAGAGATAGAACATATTGTAACAAGGAAGGAATCATTGTCAATTAATTTTGATTAGAAACAAATGTCTACTAAAAAATAATGTATATATCATAAGATAATAAATATTAAAAAGTGACAACTCTCAATAAATGTATGTCAATCATCAGTTTTTGCCTCATCAAATCACCTTTCTTCATTAATATGTTATTTATGTTTGAAGAAAAACAAGTGAGAAATTTAATCTTCCATATAACCACTTTTACAACATTACACTTTTTCTTTATAAATAGCCATGGAAGATGGTTAATATCTATCACTATAAGAATGAACCAAATGTCGATTAATTTTGATTAGAAACAAATATCTACTAAAAAATAATGTATATATCATAAGATAATAAACATTAAAAAGTGACAACTCTCAATAAATGTATGTCAATCATCAATTTTTGCCTCACCAAATCACCTTTCTTCATTAATATGTTATTTATGTTTGAAGCAAAATAAGTGAGAAATTTAATCTTCCATATAACCTCTTTTACAACATTACACTTTTTCTTTGTAAATAGCCATGGAAGATTGGTTAATATCTATCACTATAAGAATGAGCCAAATGTTGATTCATTTTGATTAGAAATAAATATCTATTAAAAAATAATGTATATATCATAAGATATAAATATTAAAATGTAACAACTCTCAATAAATGTATGTCAATCACCCGTTTTTGCCTCACCAAATCACCTTTCTTCATTAATATGTTATTTATATTTGAAGCAAAACAAGTGAGAAATTTAATCTTCGATATAACCTCTTTTACAACATTCCACTTTTTCTTTGTAAATAACCATTGAAGATTGGTTAATATCTATCACTATAAGAATGAACCAAATGTAGAGTAATTTTGATTAGAAACAAATATATACTAAAAAATAATGTATATATCATAAGATAATAAATATTAAAAAGTGACAACTCTCAATAAATGTATGTCAATCATCAATTTTTGCATCACCAAATCACCTTTCTTCATTAATATGTTATTTATGTTTGAAGCAAAACAAGTGAGGAATTTAATCTTCCATATAACCTCTTTTACACATTACACTTTTTTCTTTGTAAATAACCATGGAAGATTGGTTAATATCTATCGTTATAAGAATGAACCAAATGTTGTATTACGTTGACTTCATCAATACCCCTAATAACTTTAGTAATTTTTTTAGAATACCTCCAATCTAAAAAATTTATAAGTGTTCTATGACTTTCATTCCAATATGTATTGTATCAAATAAATGAACTATTTTTAGGTTACCGATTTTTTTTAAGTATACCTCCAATCTAAAAATTGTTATAAACATCTTATGACATTCTTTCTCATATGCACTGTATCAAACAAGTAAGCTAGTTTTAGGTGCTCATAGTAAGGTAATTGATTGAATTGAATAAATTTTTATTTCATACCTCATGGAAGTCCCACCTTTTCCCTTTTGGGAAACATATATGAAAATATTTTTTTATAACAAAAAAAACAAACTAGAACTAGTAAAAAACCATGGATGTAACCAAAACTAATTGCTTATGGTTATTCTTTATATTTTTTTTTTTATATATATATATATTTTCATAATTGAGACAAGAATTTTCATGGTTTTTTTGCTAGTCTCTTCATACCCAATTTAGAGATTTTTTTGAACACATAAATATTGTTAGAGGTTGACATATTGGACACGCATATTTATCTTTTATTTGAATAATTGCAATATATAGAATAATGTCAATAGAATACTAAATTATTCAAAGAAATATGTGAAGTAATAAAGGATATATAGAGTTTTAAATTGTTTACACGCCAAAAAAAATGTATGGTAGGGCCAAATGAATTTTCATGCAAGCAACCCATCAAAAAATAATTATTTTTGATATATTGGTCGAGGATGTCATAGATAGTAATGTGAACCCATAACTTTAAAAAAATTTGCATCTATATCTCCAATTTGGCACTCCCTAATTAATTTGAAAATATAAATAGTTAATTTCTTGTACATAGAAAATATGTAACATAAATAAAAAACAATTTGTATGTTGTAAACAATTATGAAAATAAATACTTAGAATAATTGATGCCAATACTACATGCTCTATTTTGAAGTTGTACAGGGAAGAACTAGGAGCTGAGCAAAACGACAGCCTACTGGACGTTGTCCCCAGTCTCATCACCTCCAAGATGAACCAGGCCCTTGAAATCAAAATCACGCAAAAGGAAGCCAAGGAGGTCCTTTTCGAAATGGATCCCGATAAAGCTTCTGGACCGAATGGTTTCATGCCTAGATTTCTACAAACCTGCTGACAGATAGTTGAGAAGGAGTTCCTCAAAATGATCCAAAAATCCCAGGACGGTCAAAAGATTGGGGGCTGCACAAATTCAGCATTTCTCACCCTCATTCCCAAGGAAAAAGGTGCAAATTTCTTCAGCATATTTCGCCCAATTTCCTTATGTAATATTGGGTACAAAGTGATAACTAAAGTGATAGAAAACCAGTTGAAAAGAATTCTCCCTAAAATCATTCCGGACAATCAAGGTTGATTCATTCAGGGCAGGCAATTGGTGGACAATTTCGTGCTAGTTCAAGAGGCGATCCGTTCCAGCCTACACCGAAAGGAAAAAGGTATGGTTATTAAATTAGATCTAGAAAATTCCTTTGATCATGTTAGACATAGGTTTTTGTTTGATGTGTTGTATAAACCGGGGTTTGGGCAAAACTTCATAAAGTGGATCAAAGCCTGCATTTCAGAGCCTTGGATTGCCCCCCTGGTGAATGGTAGGGCCGTTGATTTCTATAAAGCCTCTAGAGGTCTGAGGCAAGGGTGTCCCCTTTCACCCCTCCTATTTGTCATTTAGGCCTCTGTCCTCAGCTTCTGTCTAAATAAAAAGCAGCAAGAACAAGACATTGTTGGCATGTGCATTACAAGAGGGGTTAAATGCATCAACCATGCCCTCTTCACTGATGATACATTACTGTTGGGGGCTGCTTCTCCACATTCAACTATTAAATTCAAAGAAGTTTTGTATGACTACTGTAAGGTCTCAGGCAGCGTGTTAAACAAGGGCAAATGTCAGATATATTGTTGGAATATTCCTGCCTCAACTGCAAACTCCATAGCCAAATGCCTCGGATTTGCAGCCTCCACTAATTGGTCCTCATTTAAATATCTTGGTCTGCTAATCTTCCACAAGAGGGCATTGAGCAAAGACTGGTCTTCTCAGCTAGACAAATTCAAAGCAAAAATGCAAGCCTGGGGATCCTCTTGGCTCAACATTGACGGCAAATCAGTGCTCGTCAAGGCATTTCTCAGCAACTTCCGATATTTAAATTATCTATCCTCCTAGCACTTGTGGGAATCATAAAAAAGATGGAGGAATTAATCAGGCAATTCTTTTGGAAAGGAGGCAACCAAAATGATCAGAGAATTTCCCTAGTCAATTGGGAAATAGTCACCAAACCAATTTTTGAGGGAGGATTGAACTTCAAAGATCTCAGAGCTCAAAATCTAGCCATGGGAGCCAAATTAATTTGGAAAATCATTGCTCCTAATCCAAGTTGGGTACAAGTAGCACTGTGGAGGAAATACTTCAGAGGAATGAGACTCAGATGTTTGGACCAACCCAAAAAGCAACTCAGAACTCCCTTCAGCATGTTCATTAATAGAATTGGTCCGCTGATAAAAAATTACTCTTACTGGATTCCAGGAAATGGTAAACGAATTCAACTGTGGAATGACAGAATCCTGGATCGAACTCCGTTCGCAGAATCGCAAGACTTTACTAAGCTAAAGCAGTGGTTGTCTGAAGCAAACGTTGACACTCTGTGGGACCTCTCGACTTGGAAAGAGGATGCCTGGATGGGTTGGAAACAACTCCTTGTCCCTCCCGCCTTGCAATCAGAGATGAAAACACTCAGCAATCTCTTGCACGGGCTGGCCCCTATCCACGTGCGCAAACAAGATGTGAGAGGTTGGGGTAAAAATCAGACAGGATACACAGTTTCGCAAGGGTACTCTAAGTGCGTTGAACGACCCCGCGTGCCCCCAAATCCTACCCCCTGGGCAGGCATATGGAAATTCCCCTCAATTCCTAAAGTGGACCACTTCTGTTAGCTTCTCTGCCATCAAAAAATCCTCACTGATGACAAGCTTCAGAAAAGAGGCATCTATGGGCCTTCTAGATGCATGCTTTGCAAAGAAAGCTCAGAATCCACTTTCCACCTCATGATCGAGTGCAAGTTCGCAATTTCTATTTGGCAGGAGCTTCTTGATTCCTGGAACTATAAGTTCACCTTCCCTACCTCAGTTCCGGAGTTGTTTGCGCGCTAGATGGCCAGATATCCAGGCACACACCCAAAAAATAAAACAATCAGGGCAGCGTGGAGTGCACTGCCTAAATTCATCAGTTGGCAAGTTTGGTTGGAAAGGAATAGGAGGATATTCCGGAATAAGGAACAAGATTATAGAATAGTTGCAAACTCAGTGAAAAGCCAACTAATCGAGTGGCTGGAAAACAAAGGAGATGATTCAAATCTAAGTCAGCAAGATAGAGACTTGGGATCTGTCCTCAATTTTAAATTTCAAAAACCAACAAGTTCTCCTCCAACCCTTGAAGAATGGAAAATTAGGAAAAACGAAGAAGACTTCCAGGCATGGTTGTCCATTCAACCGCTTCCCTCTCTCTTCTTTGACGGGGCTGCAAAAGGGAATCCAGGAAAGGTTGGAGCTGGAGGACAGATTATTAATCAAGACGACACATTACAACACAATTTTTCTTGGGGATTAGGCCATTCCTCCAGCATACAAGCTGAGGCGTTGGCCCTCTTTCAAGGTGTCAATTACCTCAAAGAGCTGGGAATTGAGGAGGCAAATGTCTTTGGAGACTCCCAAGTAATCATAAAAGCAGTGGTGACCAATTCCAATCCAGCGGATCTGCAGCTAGCAAGGCTAATTACAAGGATCAAAAGCATGTCAAAGTTCCTACATCTGAATTATTTTCATGTTTTGAGAACAAATAATAAAGCAACAGACATTGAGGCAAATGAGGTAGTTCACCTAGAGGCCGGCACCATTCTCAAAGATAAGGAAATTCTTTGGGCACCAATCCCTTAAAGAATGTCATGTTTTACTGCATTCTCCTACATCCATTTGTTTGTATCTTTCAGCTTGGGAAATTAGCAGCAAAAGTACACTTTAACAATTGTAAAAAGAGGAAGCTGATAAGAGTAGGCGCTTTTCCCGCTTGTTAGAAAGGCATGCTGAAACTTGCTCCTCCTTCTGTAACCGAATGTGTGGCCTTTAGCCAAGCAGTTAATGAAATCCCATAACTGTTCTTGTAAAAAAAAATACTACATGCTCTATTTTTAATGACATCCAAGAAGGAAGGCTACTATTTATAATTAAAAAATTGGCCATAATAAATAAATGGATTTGAACTTTGCAAATGGGTTGACAATATTAGTGACCGTCAAGTCTATTCTTATTTAAAATATGAAAATATTTCCTTGATGTCCCTAAATATAGAACCATTTCCAAGAATTTGCATAACACCATCTTCACTTCTCTTCCTTGCATTATAATCCATAAACTGTGTCATGTTTTTCTATCTAAAAAATTGTTGGAAAAGAGGAATTATGGGCATTTAACAAAGAACCTCGAGAGACACCTTTTTGTTACTTGATCAATTAAATATTACTACTTCCACATTAAGGGAATTCCAACTTTGTTGCATGATGTTCATAATATATAATATGATTATTAGGACATGTATTCATTGTTTGATGCTCCATTTCTATATATTTCATAAAGGGGGCACAATTGTCATTCTATCCAAAGTATAGTATTTGATGGTGGGAGGTAAATATCGCCTAACAATTTACAAAAAAGAAAATTTAATGGATTGAATAGTGAATATTACATCCTATATATTGCAATCACAAAAATAGGAAATATATATATATATATATATTATAATATTTATATTAAATTATATTAAAAATTATTTTACATATCTTACGATCAATGACATACATTTACTTAAATTAATGTTCAACACCTCCAAATTGACCAACAATAAAATATATGAAAAAAAACTTGTCTTTAAATCTTTATATAAAGTTTTTATGCCTTATCTATAAAAGGTACATCATGAATATCATCATAAATCCCATCCATAAATACATCTCATCCCTGTCAATAAAAATACCATAATAAAATTATTTATTCCTTCATTGTAAATAATATCAATATCATTTTCTTCCATAAAACCAACTTCAATTCAATTACCTTCTAACATATCTATTATAAATCCTAAAATGAGGAATTCGTAGGATATACACTTTTCCTCTATGCTTACGCACCAACAAAATAGAATTAATATTAAAATATTAAAGTATCCAAAACTTTAAAAAAATCGTAAAAAAAAGCATGCTTTATTTTTTTAATCTTACCAAGGTGTAACTTTCCATTCCTCCTTTTATGTACTCACATTCTAAGCATCGTTTTCTAGTTGTTCATATATTAATTCTTCTTTCTTTTATTAATTTACACTTTATTATAAAAATTTTAAAAGTATAAAATATTTGGCGAGGGAAAAAATATATTTTTTAAAAAAACTTTGAATAATCAACATCTTGTGGGTATTGTAAGTCGAATTTGAGAGACATTTAATGTCGATGATTTGATGCCCTAATGTCTCGAATTTGAGAGACATTTAATGACGACGATTTGATGCCTCTGGTGTTTATTACCCAACATTTATCAGCTAATGTTGGTTAAGCAATGTGTATTGAGGGCACTTAATTCTGATATTAAAACAAAAAAAAATTCAACAAATATAGATTTATATGTAAGATTTTAACTCTACATTTAATTGTTAGAATTTTATATTTACTAATTATATATTGTTAATTTAGTATATTAAATGAAAATGTATTGATAAAATAATTCTATATCTTGAAAATTTATCAAAGATCTATAATTGCTATTTTTTTTGTATCCATTCATCTTGTATATAAGAAAATGTAAAGTCAATTGTATATAATCATATCACAAAAATACTACAAGCATATCAAAATCAATAACTACAAGCATATGATATAAATAATTATTCTGACTTTGTTTATTTGGTGTCTAAGGATTCCTTTTTGATGGCTTAGTCTCATCAATGATCCCCTTAATCCCTTTGAAATAATTCATGATTTTTAAAAATGCAAATTTGTTAATATCAAATGGCCCTTTTTTATTGTCTTTACCTTCCTAGCAAGGTTTGTAATGTTCTCATTAAATTTACTCAAAACCTAAAAAATGAATTCATCAATATAATTTAATAATAATGATATAAATCATGAAATATAAAAGGTGAAGGACTAGAAACATTAGTAAGTACAGAAGATTATTTCAAATATATATTACTTAATATGGTATCTCCTCCTCTTTATAGTTTCAAAGGATCTATGGAATACCTATTTGTCACTAAATTGTAATTTTGGATACCTTCTATATAGATGTTATAATGCTCTATGTCTACTAGTAATAAATTTTACTTAATAATTGTGGTATTCTTTAGACTAATCCCTTTGACTATGTCAAAAATTTCCACTTCTAAATTTTAAAACCTTTGATTTATAAATAACTTGCATATCATCATAATTGAATGAGTTTTCTCTATCATTTATTGAAAAAGAGCTTTGTCTTTGTTCATCTTCATTTCTACACTTTGGGCTTAAAGATTAACATGCATGTCATAGAACTAACAAGTGCCATGAAAAATGTAGTCTATTGGATTCAATCTCTATTTTTTTTTTTAAATTGTAGTATAAATTGTATCAAAACTAATGCTCATATCTACTATGATGGCGATCCTTGGAAATTTTCTCCGCTACATGGGATGAAAATAATCCATATTTAAATGTCATATCTCTTTTCTAGTTACATTTTTTAGAAATGTGTAAGAATTTTTCAAATATAAAACAAACTACAATAAATATTGATTATAATACTTAGAATTATAATCATCTTAGATCCATTTTAACTCTGGATTTATCAAGTGCTGAAAGGGATCAAATCTCTCCAGGTACAAACCTCTTTTTTGAGTGCAAAACTTGAAGATAGGTTTGCAGCTTGAGAGATTTAATCCTTCTCAATGTAGAGCTTGATAGATCTAGAATTAAGATAAATATAAATTAGCATAACTATACTTAATTGTAGTATAGTGTATTTAACTCCTCAATTATAACATTTAAAGAACATGATTTTTCTTTTACAATGAACACCTTATGAAAAAAGCTAAAATAAATCTATATGAGGAAACTCGAACTGAAATTACCCTCGCACCAACCCCACCCCACTCTCTCCAAACTAATTCACTGTTAAAGCCAACAATCCAAAGTTGTGTATAATTTTGAAACACCTCGCAAGGTTTTAAACGCTAAAACCCTACAATGACAACATTGCGTAGTCATGCTTTGCATTCCCTTCAATTTTTATTTTTTTTTCAATTGAAAAAACACTTTCTTTTCATTAATAAAAAGAGAGTACATTTGCTATGATTTCCATATATTTTCTCTTGGATTTTCATGTCTGTAACAGTAAGTATCACTACCATACTTCAGGGACAAAATAGCTATGTTGCACTGGTTTTGGGGGTGAGGGAACAATAGGGATGGGGGGACGAGTCCCTAGAATGGCTAGAGCACACCCCCTAATTTTCAGGGACCGAGGGGTTGGGGATATATATATATATATATATATATATATATATATATATATATATATATATATATATATATATATAATTGTTTCAGCCTAGTATTATGCACAACTCTTACACTCGCCAATTAAAATCTCAAACAATTTGAAAAGGGGTTGAGTGACATTCCATTATTGGCTACTAGACATCAGCCTTAACTTTAGGAAACTTAAGTGTAACTACTTTAAATTTGTAATAAAGTCCATGAACAATCTATCAAGGAGAAATATCTTTATATTAGTTTTTTTCCTCATATTTCTTATTAATGATGACTATGTTAAACATAAAAGACATTCCCTTTTCAATAGGTTTTGCAAAAAATTATAGTTGTGTTGAAAACCGCTATAAAATAATTTGGTTTTCTAATGATATTAAAATCATATTTCAGATTAAGAAGGGGATTGAAAAGGAATTTATTTAAACATTTAGTATTCAATCCAATTCACAACTATATGATCATTTTCACAATTCTTGGGGTTGGGATGATGGAAGCCCTGAACTTGAACGAGTCCTTGAAACCCACATACAATATGTAAAGCTGAGATGATCCTAAGAAACAACATGAAAAATAACCACAAGGATCATCCTTTTGAACCGTTGTATTTTCTGTTTTCTTGACATGGAGGGTGATTTTTGTAATTTTACCATTGAAAATCCAATATCTAAATCACTAGAAATCCCAAATGAAACCCATGTTATATTTTGAATTGCAACTCGTACAAAAAAATTAAATTCAATGCATTCCAAAAAAACATGAATGGGAAAAATGATCATATTGTTCAATCATCAATGTCCATGATTGTCAAAATTGAAGTTGTGCTTGGATTATCCGTAAGACCTTCCCAAAACATCCCTAAAATATGCCCAGAAAACCCCTGAAATCTGTCAAAAACATCCCTGCAATATGCCTGGAACGTCTTGGGGATGGCTAGCAAGTCCTCAACAGTTTGGGTATGTTTCCTAAGGGTCCAAAAGTCCCCGAAATGTGGGAACGCAAGGTACGTGAGCATTTTTTGGGGGACGAATCCCTGTGCAACATAGCAAAATAAAAGAAGTACATTCACTTAGATTTTCCATACATAATCCTCAATACTCATAGGTTCCCTATCTTATCTATAAGATTTCTATTGTATTCTACCCATTCTTAATTACAAAAAATAAATCAGCTTCAGTTCTACAAGATCATGATTATCAACCAAAAAGATGTCACCAACATACAAAGGAACAACATATTATCATAGAAAATTAGGGAATGAATTCCCTTCAAAATATTTCCACTCAATCTGCAAAACGGCTGCCAATCTTCTTTTTTGTTTTTGATCGAACTGTAATTGTGAGCCATGGCATCCACACTATACATTATTCTTTCACATGATTTGAATCACATGTTGGCTCAGTGTGTACACTAGTCTTTCACATGATTTAAATCACATGTTGGCTCGATGTATACACTATTCTTTCGCATGATTTGTATCGCACGTTGGCTCGGTGGAGGGTCTCAAACTCAAATGCTGGTTCGAATCACTCACCACTAGGGAACAAGCCCCCTAACTGGAGCGACTTGCCACCTACAGAGATGACACCTTTGTTCCTGGTTGTGACTATGAGCAATAGCTCCTTGTAATGGATGACCAAACAGGAAATCATTTACTATTATGTGAAAACCATCACTATCGTCTAGGAAGGTAGGGTTTCCCTTGCCCACCCACTATTAATTGAATAATTTCTCTTTCAAGTTCGCAATTCCTTTGAAATGACAATCTTTTAAATGTTACCAATTACTCTGACACAATGAGGAGGTAGCCTTTAAATCCATTTATAATGTCTCTACATAATGGTATTATGGGATTGGATGCGAAATTTTAGAGAAAACTTCCTACACATTTAATTTAAAGAATCTGATCAAGTTAATATAACATAACATTGCATATTTTACTTTAAATAATTTTGATTTACTTTTGTTACAAACTTAATTCTATTTTAAAATTAAGTAATTTATTCGAGTCAACCTAACATTACATTATGTAAATATAAGTTTTTGTTAAATAAATACATTTTTTCCAATAT
Organism: Pinus taeda; assembly: GCA_000404065.3. Classification (NCBI taxonomy): domain Eukaryota; kingdom Viridiplantae; phylum Streptophyta; class Pinopsida; order Pinales; family Pinaceae; genus Pinus; species Pinus taeda. Next base: position 30,028 of record APFE031211267.1, on the reverse strand, counting down.
TATATAACAATAAAAGAAGAATCTGTAATGACAACTCATTAACTCATTAAGGTCATTGGGTTCTTATTGTTGTTGATGCCTTCATTAATTACAATACTTTTACCTTTTTATTATATGATGTTCCTCTCTTTCCTTACATCTAGCATCATCATTTCTGGAATGTATTACAATACTTTTACCTTTTTTATTATATGATGTTTCTCTCTTTCCTTACATCTAGCATCATCATCTAAGGAATCTCCATTAAAATAATATAATTTGTAAATCTATTACTAGCATCATCATCTAAGGAATCTCCATTAAAATAATATAATTTGTAAATCTATTACGATGAAACACTACTAACTTTAGTGAATAAAATCCATAGATAACATATATTCATAATTTGATATGACTATTGAAAATATACACGTACCAAATCAATATATGCATTGAGGAACCCTTTAATTACCTAATTCACTAACCAACAAACATCAAACCACTCTTTTCTTTAGCTTAGTTTGTGTGATTTATACCTTGGCATTGAGAATTCACAATATAGAGGGCCTCGATTATGTGAAGAGGGTTAACATGGGGATACTAATTATGAGTGAGATGTTTTGCCAGAGATAAGAGTAATGTAGAATTATGTGCTTTTTAATGTATTTCATGTTGTGTTTTCTTCCCTTGAATTTCATGTTGTGTTATTGGGTTGTGTTGATTACATCTAATGAACACAAACTAAAATGTACTAGAATTACTTATTCTTTCTCTTGATTAACCCAATGATGTAGATTTAATCCATAAAAAGATAAAGAGAAAACATGTAAAGCTAACAATTAAAAAGGGACACCTTAAGAACAACCATAATGGAACAAATATTTTTAGAGAGTGACATGTCTTAATGAGTGTGTAGTTATGAAACACGTCTTTTGATGGTGATCACAAAGATACACAAATATATGCTTGCATGAGTAGGAGTTTAAGTCATAAACATGGTGCTTCTAGGTATGTTGACATTGTTATAGCTCAAGTTTACAACTAATGAGAGTCATTGCATATTAGACGTATGATAATTAATTTTCAAATGTTTACAACCAAATCATAATTACACAAATGCAATGTTACTACAATCCAACAAAGAATATTATGTTTTCATTTTTAGGTGACGAATACATGGGAAAGACACAAAACATAAATGTTTGAAGTCGTTAATAAAGACACAATTATCGTGCAAACTTGAGTTGACCATTTCATACATCCTCAAGAAATTACAAGGTTTAAAAGCATTAAAAAAGTTAGTGACAAACAACTTATTAAATTTTTTTTAGTCAAAAATTTTGAAAAGCGTTAAACATAAACTATCATACAAAATATTTCAAATTTTTCTAATAAATTCCAATGAACCAATGAGCATATAAAAATGTATGCATGATCAAATGACTTGGCTTAATCTCCTTGCAAATGATTATGCAAGAAAGCTATAGTTCATTAAGATTTTCATATTTTCATATACATAGTTAGGTGAGAGTTCTCAAATATTATTCAATAATTATAAGAGTTATTTATTATTTAACTAAACTATGTAGAAACTAGCTATATATGAAGTTATTTATTATTCAGTTAATTCATATATAATAATAAATTATTATTAATACAATTATATTAAAAATATTAATATGATTGATAATCAAAAACTTTTTTTGTATCTATCATTAATAAAAAAATTATTATTGAGTGACATTGATGGAAGGTTGCAGCTATACACTCAACGGAACTCTACTGCGATCGTTTTTGGCAACTTCGTTGATATAGAAGAGGAACTTGTTGACTACTCCATAGACTCAATGGATCACGTTTTGATCTGGACTGAGGATCCACCTCAACATCTCTCTTTGCACTCACCAGCGATCTCTAGGGTACCGACTGACTAGGTTGAGCCCTATATTACTGATATGGAAGATGGCATGACACCTCTCAATACCCTAGGGTTTTCTCAACCTACCTCTTAGTTGGTGCGAGTATCGACCTCATTCTGCCAGACTATCAACCCTAGCTAACACTTACGATCCCGTCTCCGTTAGAGCTACAAATATGGGAGCTTAAGCAGCTCTCCAAGTTGTCATCTGGACCAGGTGAGACATCTGCGGGGACAGTAGGATTTCCTAGATCCGAAGCGGGAACCATTAGTTTTGAGCGATTGGGGCTTAACATTTCAATGGATGCAAATCCTGAAACCCGGATCACTTGGCCGCCATATATAATAAAAACCTCGGGTTGCTTTGAAGACATCGCTCAACAGATCTCAGATCATGAAGAAGTTAGGGTTTCTGAATTTGATGAATCTCACCCAGTGGAGATATGGAAAACATGTGAAGAACAATCCAAAAAATCGAGGGCAAAAAAATCTAAGAGCACAAAGGTCAGGGAACGTGGACGATTACTAGTTTTTGGTGAAGGCATTAGCATGGAACATGTTGCAAAAACAGAGAGCTCGGTGTTGGTCGGCAGGATTAGAGGACATAACTACTCCATGACAAGACTCAAGAGACGGGTGATGGAAAATTGGGGCCATACCCTTGACCAGTTACTGACGGTCCTCACTATGATAAGAGGGTGGTTTGCCCTCATTTTCGCTCACCTTGAACAGGGGAATTGAATCCTTTATGTTCTTCTAAAGCGCTAGACGCCTCTTTTTGACCTAGACAAAGAAAAATTGGGGCAGGTCCTATATGGGTTAGAATTCCAGGCTTACCACTCCAATTATGGTCCGAGGATGTGTTCATATGCATCAGGGACAATCTGGGTGTCTACTTAGACCATGACAACCTTCATTGAAATGGGGAATGCATCTATAGCTAGAATTCTAGTTCACTTGGACACCAGGGAAGGTCTCATGGAGAGTCTTCATCTCCAGTATCGTGGTCACATCAGATGGCAAATTCTGGACTATGAAGGGGTCCCTTTCCACTGCAGTAGATGCCATGAAGTTGGACATCTCAATAAGGATTGTCCGCTGATCAATCCTGTGAACAAGGAGTCATCAAAAAGGTAAGAATCGACTAGAATAGAAATGCAAGTTGATGAAGAAGCGACTACTCACACAAAAGTGGCCACAAATCCACCAAGGCGACAGAAGGACACTGGAAAGACCCCACAACATCTGGCAACTCGTCCACCTTCAACAAGGGTTACTCGATCACACTCTTCTAGATATGGTCTGCTTCCAGGTACTGTACTCTCTTCCTCTCCCCCTATTACATCTCATGAATTTATTTCATAATGTGTCAATGTATTGTTATCTTTATCCAGTTTTGTTTTGTCTAAATGTAATTTGAACCTGATCCCTTGTCTTATGGCCACAACTCCCCCTTGCAACTCTGCCCCCGCCCTGACTACCCTAGAAGGGGTCTCCATACGACATACTCTTGTAGGCCGGATTCATTGGACAATAGCTCCAGCCATAGGTATAATCTCTAATCCCATGCTCTCCCAAAGCATTTCCCTCCCTATGGCATTGGTGAACACTCTCCCCCAAAACCTCCAAGAACATCCATAGGAAGACACTCCAACATATCAAAAGCTATCCATCATGCTAGAATCGAGGTGGCATCTAGAAAAAGAAAATCTCCATTGACCTGGTTCTTAGAACAAAAGGCAACCCTAATATGGTTACCTCATGAAGTGACTATCTTTTAATTACAGGGGTCTGTCCAGCCCTGATAAAAAATTGGCCCTCGGGCAGCTATTTGAAGTGGAGAGGTTGGGTGTTATATATCTTCAAGAGACCCTAAGAGATGGAGAAACCATCAACAATTTCCTGAAATCTATCCAACCATGTTGGACCATTCCATGGATGTGAGAGGGCGGTCTGGAGGCTATGTTGTTGGATTCAACAATAGATCTATGAAGCTCGAAAATTTGTAGGGGAGGGAAGGAGTCCTGGGAGCAGATGTCATATCTGTAGAGCTAGGTATCCCTCTTCGTTTGATCAATATATATGGGCCTTACCATAACCATAAAGCATTTTGGAATGACCTGATGTCAACTTCCATTATGAATAATGATAATATTATCATTGGTGGAGACCTAAATTTCTCCCTACATCATGTAGAATCTTAGGGAAATCATGCTCAGACTGACCCTCTCACAGAATACTTTGAGCATCTATTGGATCATGGCAACTTCTTGAATATTGACATGTCTAGAATTCAACCTACTTGGCGTTGAATATTGACATGTCCAGAATACAGTCTACTTGGCGTAGTCGTAGGATTGGGGAAGATTCACTAGCCAGAAGACTGGATCGGTTTCTCATAAAGGCACAACTGGTGGATCTCTTGGACAGAATTAGATAATGGGTAGGTTCTGGGGTATATTAGACCACTCCCCCATCTTCTTAGAAATTTTGAACTCCTCCTGTAAGCCAAAATCCCCATTTAAATTCAACTTTGCCTGGCTTAAGGAGGAGGACTTCCACAAAATTGTTAAGGAGTCATGGATACACTGTTGTCAGGAAAGAAAACACCCACCTGCCATTGCCATTGCAAATAATCTATCTTGCCTTAAATAGAGAATGATAGGGTGGGCCAAGGAAAAGAAGAAAAGGGATGAAGCCACATTGTTGAAGATTGAAGCTGAACTCACTGCGCTAGTGGACTTGGACAACTCTATATTTCAATCCTTCGAACAAAAAAATCATCTAACAAAACTGGAAGCAGAAAATATTAGACTATTAAGACAAAAAGAGGAAGCATGGAGATTAAAAAGCAGAGCCATATGGCTCCAAGCAAGGGATGACAATACAAAGTTTTTCAGCAATGTGCGAGGGTGAGGAAGATAACCAATACCATATGGACATTAAGAGATCAAGCTAGAAGGGAGGCCACTACTTTCAGTCAAATAGAAGACATAGGTATCAGAAACTTTAGTCATTTATTTAGAGCCGCTCGAGAAACAACCATATCATAGGTACTCCGCATTGCCAGAACAATGCCTCGGTTTATGGATGATGATGACTTAGAGAACTTGAACAAACCTGTCACTATGGGGGAAAGAGAAAAAGTCCTAAAATGGTTCAAAAAAGGCAAAAGTCTGGGACTGGATGGTTGGCCCATTGAATTCTATCTTACCTTCTTTGAATTAATTAGAAAGGACCTTATCCTAGCAATCGAAGACTGCAGAATGTCTGCAAATATGTATAAGGGTTTCAATTCCACTTTTATTGCTCTCATTCCCAATTCAAACAACCCCCTGACTTTTGATGTCTATCAATCTATCTCCTTATGCAATTGTATCTACAAAATCGTCTCCAAAATCACCGCTAATCGTATCAAACCTATCTTATCCCATCATATCTCTAAAGAACAATTTGCTTTCCTTAACCACAAACATATACATGAAGCCATAGGCATTGCACTAGAAGGCCTCCACTCCATCAAACTCAAGAGCCTCAAAAGCATTATTCTTGAAATTAACCTGTCCAAAGCTTTTGATATATATTAGATGGACCTACCTCCACCTTCTCCTAACCCACATCGGCTTTCCTCACTCATTCATTAACTGGACCATGTGTTGTATCACATATGCTTCCTATAACATTCTTATCAATGTGGCTGCTTCCAATTTCTTTCATGCTGAGAGGGGTCTCAGACAAGGTTTCCCATTATTTCTCCTACTCTTCAATCTGACCATGGAAGGATTAAGTAGGCTCATTTCCATTGCTAGATTGTCTGTGGATTTACACGGGGTTAAAATGAATGATGGTATTTATCTTATGCATATATTATTTGTTGACGATGTCCTCATAGTCCTTGATGGATCCATTAGAGAGTCCACATATTTCATGCAAATACTATCCGTTTTATGCAAATCTACTAGAATGACTCTGAATCATAGCAAGTATACCACTATGACAGTAAAATGCTCTCTTAATGAACGAAGATATTAACTGCATCAATTTCAATACAGACATTTGGACCTTGAGGAGGGAATCAAGTATCTAGGTTACAAACTAAAGCCTAACAATTATCGTATTGCAGATTGGACTTGGATGATAGAAAAAAATGAGTGTCGTATCAACATATGGCAGCAACGATGGCTATCACGAGCAGGCAGATTAGTGCTCATTATACCAGTGTTAGAAGCCATACTAGTATACTGGATGGCACTGGCTTGGATCCCTAAAGGTATCATCTGCAGAATACAACAAATATGTCGCAGATTCTTATGGAGAGGAAATCATGATGGCGGGACTTTCACTTGGGTCAAATGGGAGCATATAGCAAAACCAAAAAAATGGGGTGGTTGGGGATTAAAGGATCTAAATTGTTTTGCAAAAGTACTTGTGGCAAAAATGGGCTGGCAAATACTCTCATCGACTAGTTTATGGCAAGAGGTGGTATATCACAAATACATTTATCCCCAATCGATACTTGAATGGATTCGTAGCTTGATCAGGAACAGACCTAGAGTCTCCACCATATGGAGAGAAATCACACACTCCATACCAATTGTAAAAAAAGGTTTGGTTTGGCGAATTAGATCAGGCGAACAAGTATGTATTGGCAAAGATGCTTGGTCAGGTTGTGGGAATGCCCACCTCCTTCCGCTTGACATCAGGCAGTTCCTCGATCCAATTGGCATAAAATATCTATCCCAGATTGCAGATGAAGGAAATGCAACTTGGCTTTCACAGGCTTGGAAATCGCCACACAACCTCATGATCCCTGACAACTGGAGAAATGATTGGAAGAGATATATTGGTGCTCTTGAAGAATCCCATGTCAGAATACAGAATGTGAGGTTGAATTAAAATGGGTTGTTTCTCCCCGTGGACAATACGCCCCTGAGGAAGGATACTCTTTCATAGTATCTGAGCGTGAACCTGAGGTAGAGGAGTGGTGGTGGCAACCCCTCTGGAAATTAAAGGCACTTCCCGAATCAAGATTTTTCATGTGGTGCCTATTAACCAACAAAGCAGCTACTGATGCCAACCTACACAACAGATCTATCGATGGCCCTTCTCGTTGTTATCTTTGTAAGGAGCAATCAGAATTCATAGATCACCTACTCTTGTCGTGTCTAATGACCCAGCGGGTATGGAAACAACTTTACTGTTCCCTTGACATTACTAGTAGATGGTAGGGGGGGAATTTCCTATTTGCATGGCAATCATGGTGGCGCTCCACACAGTCACAAAAAATCTGTAACCTCCCTCTCTTAGTTTGCTGGGGCATATGGCTAGCAAGGAACAAAATTATTTTTCAGGATTCCCTCATCCTTTGAACAACATATGCACCATATAGAGGCCCTTTTCCCTCTGATCCCTGAAGAGGAACCCAAGAACCGAACCTCGAGCATTGCACTTGAAGTCATAGACAAATCCTTCCCATGGGCATACTTTGATGGATCTGCTCAAGAAATTGGTTGTGGGGGAGTAGCTATATTATATCTCACTGACAATCATTATTACAAACTAAATATGGGGTTTGGTCGTGCAACAAACAATTATGAAAAACTAAACAACATCAAATTACTCCTCATTTTTTCACTTCAGAAGAATTGTGACCAGATTCAGATCTTTGGAGACTCAAAAATTTTCATCGATTGGTTCAACTCACTTACTCATTGTCATGTGCACACACTCAAAGGTTTATTGGAAGAAATTACAACATTAAAGTCACAACTTAATTTTATTGTTTGCACCCACATTTACAGGGAAAGGAACCAGATTTTTGTCAGTCTTTCCAAGGAAACCACGTAGCAACCCAGCGGTCAATGGTTAATATTGGAACAAATGGAACATGAAAGCTACCAGTATTACCACAGGCCTTTCATCGAGCATACAAGGGAAGCAGAGTCGACTTATCAATCTCCATGATCCTTAGCAAATCTTGCTAGAAACTTTTTGTTGTTTTTTTTGCATCAGAGAGTTACTTTACACTGCTCAACTACATGTATATACTTTTGTCATTTTTGTTAAATATTTATGAACTATGAATTCACTAGGATAGGTGGCTCAATTTGGGTCCATCTCCGCTACATGTAATTTTCAATATCAATATAATAGAAATTACCATTTTTTCCTTGGAAAAAAAAAACAAAAAAATTATTGCAACAAATTTTTTATTATTAACTTTAATTTTAAAGAATCTCAAGCCTTGATAAAAATACAAAACTATTGAAGAGTTTCTATACTTTACAACCGAGATATAAGACAATTTTTCTAAAATTATATATATGCTTTGAAATTCCTTAGGAAATTGGCGAACGTTCAAACATCAATTTTTTAAAATTTATAAAAAGTCAATGCAACCTAACAAACTCTCTAACACACTACAACCATTGATAATCATTCACACAAAGCATAGGCTGAACATACTTGAGAATCAATCTAGGTCATCAACATCCACTTTAAATTCAAATAGGAAACTTTTGGCTAAATATTTGTGGAAGCTCGTAGTTTTTTAAAATATTTTTTATTTCCTTATAATATTCTTCCCATTAGTTGGTATTTGTATCGTGAGCATGACAACAAGGCAAATTTCTAAAAGGCGAAGGAATTGAATAGAATTGGCCAGAATTTGGGTAAAAAAAATTCAATAAATTTTTTAGAATGAGTGTTTAAATCATGTTTTTGAGAGTGACAATAGATTCAACACCATCAAAAACGTCTAAGACACCCAAAATTTTGAAATTTAACAACTTTAACTTAGATTTACAAAAATTCCTCCTAAAATTTATCAAAATATTACCAAAATTTTCAAAAAACAAAACATTCCAAAGCAATTTTTTTTCAAAGAACATATTCATAAAGTTTGGGACAGTCATAATAACATTTATCGCTAGTGGTGCTTATCTCGCACCATCACGCGTGCGAATATATTTTGAGTCACATCATCCTTCTCGAAATGTCCCGTTTCTATCTACATCACTAGTTATCAAAATTTGAAAACTGGTTGGAATATGTCTGAAAAATTGGTATACATTTTACCGCATTCAGATGGTGATTTCCTTTTTAAACTGCTCTTCGTTTTTTTTTTCTTCGTAATTTAAATGCCATATATTATATTATACAAGTTTTTCTTAATTTTATTTATATATACATATATATTTAATTAGGTTATGAATATGAAAATATGAAACTTTTTGGTTCTAGGTGTATTACAAAATATGGTTTATAATGTCATAGTCTTTTATGTTTTAAAAAATTTAAAAATGTTTAATTATATTTTAATACAATTTTAATAAATATTATTTATGTAATTTTAAAGATTTTATCTATCATGTTTTAGAAAATTTTCAAATGATTTGGTTAAACTTATTAACAAGTAATTTGAAGATGAATAATTAATTTCAACTTTTAATGTAATAAATTGGAAAGAAGAGAACTTTAATACAATGAATTGAAATGAAAGAATTTTATAAATAATTTAAAAAAGTTTGAATTCACTTTTAAATAAGAATTTAGGAGGATTCTAATATTTCAACTAATAATAATTTATGAGCATACATTTTGAAAGACCCAAACCCAATTGCATTCACATTTTAACATATTAAATTTATTAGAGGCATGGTAACCACACATTTGAGATTTCTATATTGAATAAAATATATCTATTTTCTAATTAGAATACTAAATAGACCATTTTTTTATAAAAATTAAGATCTATCACAAATATATCAACACTAAAAAATTACCTAAAAACTCTCAAAATCAAATTAAACACTATTACGCACTTAAGACGAATAAGAAAAATCAATTCTATTATTTCTATTGAACAATTAAACATCCCTTTAATTTGATTACTCTATCCTCATAGTTAGTGTTTTATATTACATATCAATGACTGTGGGTGTGGCATGCCACATGAGGCTCAACCTTTAAGCTTAAGGGTTCACTATTCAGGGTTTTGTCTTTAAGGATGCACAATGCAATGTTGCATGATGTGAATGGAGATGAATACAAGCGTTTTGTTACATGGCCAAAAACCCACTATTGGCAAGTTTGTGCTTATTTTGGAGTCTCATATTGGGGTCTTAGTATGGTGGGAAGTGCATAGTTTGATGCTTATCTTGAAGTTTTAACCAACTTCTTTGGATTTTTTTATTTTCTAAAATGGTATTTGAAATTGCTCATATATTAGAGTTTTATATGTGTAAATGTTTAACTCATATATTAGAGTTTTATATGTGTAAATGTTTAACTCCTCTATCATATTGACGACTTTAAAAATTAAAGAAGATTTTAAAATGATCAATATTTGTAGAATATTTTCTATTTTAACTTAAGGTGGATGAGGATTTGTTGACTTTTTATTTTATTTTTTAATTGAAGGCCTAGATTGATTCTCAAGGGAATATGCTCATCATATGATTCCTTTTAATACTTATCAACGGCTGTAGTGTGTTACAAAGTTTGTTAGGTTGCATTGGCTTTTAATAAATTAAAAAAATAGATTCGTGCCAAGGACTCCCCTGCCCACCAATCTCTTAAGGATTTGAGATTATTCCAATTCTAATAAGTTCATATCTAATTAGACGGGGAAATTAACATCTAAACAAATTTTATTTAGCAAAATGGTTCATTTTACAATAAGATGTTTAATTCCTTTTTTTTTTTTTTTTCAATTTAAAATTCTTGCCACATGCTCCCCTCGATCGGGGTGCGTGCTCGAGGCAGGAGAGGACAACGGACAAATATGGTAGCTATGACGTTTAAAGGCAGGGTACCACCCACCGCCCCCCACACGCTCATGGCGATGGGTGTGGTGGGCTCCCGCATGCAATTTGACAGAGGAGATGGGAGAAGTGGTAGGCATGGCCAGGACGGAGAAGGAGGTGAGGCGGCTAAGGTAGGGTCGGTGACGCGACAGAGCAAGGTTGAATGGGAATATGAAGGAATTCAGGACAGAGAGAAGAGTATTATTGAGATTGCGGGTGGACGGAGGAGCGAGGGCGTAAGTGAGTGGAGTTGCCAACAACGGTTTCAACGAAGCGTTCTGGGGTATGTATCTTGGTCTTTCAAGCCCCTTACTATGGCAACTTTGTTGATTTATGGCTTGGGGGTTCGAGAGATGACAGGGGAGGGAAATTGGGGGATGGTCAAGGAGACCAACATAAGTTGGGGGTGATGGTGATCGGGTTTGGGTCGGAGGTGAGAGCCATGAGAGATACTCGGGGTTGGGAACGAGAGAGCCCTCTTGTGAGCGAGTGAGACAATCGGTATCCCAATGCGGGTGGTGAGGCTGAGGCTAAGCATGAGCGATGGCCAAGGGAGGGGTAAAGAAGTGAGGCGACTCTTCTGGGCAGAGGAGCGATGCAACAATACTGGGCAGAGGGGCAGGGGAAGGTACCATGTCTGGGAGTGATGGTAACCCGACTCGATGGGCTGGTTGTGAGAGCCATGAGCGTTAATTGGGTTTGGCATCGTGAAACCACTCCTGTGTGTAGTCAAGAGAATTGTTACTACCATGTGGGTGGTGAGGCAAACGAAAGGCAGGAGCGAGAACAAGGTGAGTAGCACAACTACACCAGGAAGAGAAGTGGCACAACATTTCGGGGTAGAGGGGTACTCGGGCAAAGGCAATTTCACCTAGATGCGTGAGGGGAGGGGAACCCGTGTCAAGCCAGAGAGGCATGAGACAATGTATTGAGAGTTGGTTCATTTTCGCTTGTGAATAGGCAAAGAATAAAGGAGAGATGGCCCAACTTGCACGTGGAAGAGGACGTGACAGAAGGGGGAGGGAGTCGACTCGAGCTGTTGACCAGAGCACTTCGGAACCTAGACATGGGAGGAAACCTGTAGAACGCCTCATTAGTGAAGCAGCGACAACCTACAGGGAAGGAACATATGCAGGCATCCGTAAGCTTCTGGACGAATGGGAGGGGAAAATAAAACAAGAGGATGAATTCGAAGAGGAGATGGAGAATTGGCGGGCAATAATCCCAGATCCTGGGAATACCAAGGCAAACTCACCCAGTTTAAACAGACCCTCTATATGTACTGGCTCATGAAGAGCCTTATGGGGAACACAATGGAGAAAATCCTATGACTCTCCAGGACATGCCCAATTACAAAAAAGACTTGCAGACTATCTAATTCCAGTTGCACAAGCAGGACATCCACCTAGACAGAATCCAAAAGGCACATCCCTTGCATTATTGAGCTAGCTGATATGCCTAGCGACTCAGCCAATGACCCCGCTTCGGTTGAGTCTGACTCAGAAGGACAATAAGATTAGTCAGTTTCTTGGGTGCTTTTTTTTTTTTTTTTTCTTGCAAGTAACATTTACTTTTAAAGGCGCTTGCTTATGATAGATAAACATATAGACTCTTATCATGATACTGATACGTATATGACTTGGTTAGAATCAATGATACTATATTGTTTTTGGATGGCTTATAATGAGGATAGGTGGCCAACAAACTTGGTTTCCCACTGGGCGAGTTGAGGCCACCTATCTCATATATGTGGTGTAAACTTGCTTTTTATAAATAGAAAAAGGAGGTCCTGCCAAGCTTAACAAAAAAAAAAAATCTTGCCACGTTCTCCCACCCACCAATTTCCTAGGGATTTGAGATTATTCCAATTCTAACAAGTTCATATTCTAATTAGATGGAGAAATTAATATATAAGAAAATTGTTTTTAGCAAAATGCTTCATTTTATAATAAGTTGCTTAATTTTTTTTTTTTTTTTTCAAGTTAAAGTTGACCATAACCTTTTTATACGTGGTTAATCAGGGAAATGTGTGCATTGGTAAGGTATTCTTGGCATTGCAATAGGTTTCTTTGTTATCGTGTAATTTTTTTTTTTCCAAGTTAAAGTTGACCCATAACTATTTTATATATGGTTTAATGAGATAAATGTGTGCATTGGTAAGCTATTCTTCCTATAGCAATAGTTTTTTTGTTATATTTATGAAGTTTAAGCTATATCAACCACATTAATATTTTTAATGTGATTATACTAATTAACACTTAAATAAATAAAACACTAATAATTATTATAATAATATGCAAAATTTAGAAACATAATCTGCCTATCGTAAATTTTGGAATTTTTTAAATATATTATTTTGATGCAATTTACTCCCCTAATTGTTTAAGTTCGCAAATTTGAACTTTTCACAATTTAAATACTCCCATCATTTTTTCATGCTAAATCTATATATATAAAATAAAAAACATATTTAAACTAAATAATAATAAAAATGATAATATAAACAAAGCGAATTTAGAATAAAAAAAGTGGATGATAATATAAACAAAGCGAATTTAGAATAAAAACAGTGGATGATAATATTTTACCGGTAATGGTGCTTAGCTCTATCTACTGTGCGCGCGAATAAATTTTCAGTCGCATCATCCTTCGAACGTTTCTTTCTTTTGCATTTATTATTGTGCGAATAATTTTTTAGTCGCATCATCCTTCAACAGTGCTTTCTTTTGCATTTATGGTTATAATTTAATATTTTCAATTACATCGTACTTCCGACAATCAACTCATACTTTTTTTCTCGATTTATTCTCCGCTTTCCTTGAAGTGGGGGCGGTGCTACTCTCAAATAGCTGCCCAAGTTCCCACTGGAATTGAAGCTGGCAGTTCCAGCATTTATACTTCAATATTTTCAATCACCTCGTCCATACGACCGTCAACTCGTACTTCGTTCGCATTTATTCTTGCTTCGCTGATGAAGTCAGACAGTTTAGCGATGGAATTTGAGGGCAATTGCTAAACGTGACAACACAGAAACATTAATGTATCTGACATGGAGTGGTGTTTAATATCATATAATATTTTTCTGTTGTGATGAGAGAGAAAAAAACAGTGCAGGGTTATATGGTATTAAACAGGGTCTATGTTAGCCAGCATTAATGTTTTTATGGTGGCACAAATAGCAGTCGCCCAATTTGAGAGGCAAATTGGCTAGTCATTTTGCAGTGGTGTTGTTTTAAGTGATATTTTGGAGTTTTTTTTTATATTTAATTATATTTATGGATTTAGTTTTGGAGTTGTCTATAATGCGACTTTTTGGAGATTCCGGTGACGGAATCCTGCGGAAGAAATCAAGGTCAAATCTTGATTTGTTGCAGTTAAAATGGTTTTTTAACTACATATTTGGATTCAGCACCCTGGAAAACCCTGTGACGCTTTGATTGTGCAGAAAATAGCTATCAAACTTGAGATTCTTATAATTTGCTGCCGAATTTTGACTAGAAAAAACACCGGAAAGGCTTTCAAAAAATCGACAACTGCTTTATTTTTTTGATGGTTTAAAATTTATTTATAAAATTTGTCATTTCAATGAATGTCGGCTAAATTTTAGACAATTAAATAGAAAAATAAACAAAAATCACACTCCACATTTAGTGTTAAATTTGATAACACCATCATCAATCTTTATTGGAAATCCCAAAATCTGCAAGTGTGTCGTCAATCTTAGCTGGAATTCCAACTGGCCGCCGTCGCTGTTCTACTAGTTTGCGTATAAATGCACTGTGGATCTTTTTAACCCTTCAACAATAGCATTATTCTCATTCTGTTTTTCCCTCTAATCCCATAGAGAGCTCAAATAAGGCAGTTCAAGGTTCATTTGAACATGTAATATATTGCAAATTGAGTTGTTAACCAGCTGGTTTTATAGCTTGAAATACCTGTGTCTGCTGTCGCTTGTAGTTGGGCATTTGAGAAATGTTTTCGGGTCTGAGATCGCGTCTGTATGGGGGAACAGCCCCAGAAAGGGAAGACAGCAGCGTAAAGAGAGCCAAATATAAATCGGCAACTGAATTTTTCGAGGATATGGTGCTTAGATGGTCCTTGGAGGATATAATGAACGAAAATCTCTTCAAGGACGAGGTCAAGATCTTTTATGTTTGATATTTCAGAACTAGCTACGATTGCTTAATATAAGTAGCTGCAGTTGCTTGAATATGTGGAAGTTCATATTTGGCATAACTATGTGAAACGTATTACATTATTTATTTATTTGATTTATTATTTAATTATATTATTATTATTATTATTTATTTATTTGATTTATGATTTAATTATATTATTATTATTATATTAATGGTGCTATTTGTGATGTAAATTGATTTATCACTGTTATTAAGTAAAATTTGATTAGTAAGAATGTATATTTCTATTCTTGCTAGATATTTTTGAGTTTATTAATATTTTTTCTGGCATTTGAGAAATATGAACTTTCAGCCAATTGGCTGAAACAGTTTTAGGTCTTTCTCTAAAGTCAGAAAGAAAAACAGTTTCACCTTAGATAGTATCTAAAAAAAATAGTGTCCAGTACACTCATTGTTGAGGTTATAGCTATACAGTCATATGCTTTCAAGTAAATCCAAGCCTTACTTCCATGTATATAAAACAGGGCATTATCTTGTAAACTTTTAGCTGTAATTTTTATCTTTTGTTTTCTTTTATTTTTATAAAATTTTCAATATTCTCCTGCCAAATTGGTCTTTTCCGGGTATTTAATATTGTCGGTGGCCACCCTTTCCTATAATGTTAGAGATACTTATGTGTAGTATTACCTTTTCCTATTATGTTAGAGATATTTAAGTGTAGTATTCTTTACCCGTCAATTTAATATAAATCCAATAGATTTGGCATTTTTACATTTTGTTGTTTAGTTGGTTTTTGTTATTTTGATTTATTACTTTAATATCAAGTGTTTTTGGATTTTCTCAATTTGCTAACCCACAATTCACACCCATATAATATTACTGGATAAACTAGGAGCCCAAAAAGCACTTTAATTGTTTTCCTCTCAATTTGTTAATCCACAATTCACACCAATATAATATTACTGGATAAACTAGGAACCCAAAAAGCACTTTAATTGTTTTCCAATCCCATAACTCTGCCTCTCTACATCTGTTTTTGGATTTTCTCAATTTGTTAACCCACAATTCACACCCATATAATATTACTAGACAAAGCCCAAAAAACACTTCAATTGTTTTCCAATCACATAACTGTGCCTCTCTACATTTGTTTTGAAGAGCATATAATGCTTTCCACCCTTGTAAATTTCTATTCTTTTGAAGTGCTCTTGTTGTTGAAATCAATCCGAGGTACATGTATTCATTTACTTCTTCAAGAATGTTGCCTTCAAACAAGAACTGATGCTCGCTCTACTTCTTTTTATTTGAGAAAATCATACAAACCTTTTGCATTTAAAAAATTGAGAAATGTTTGCATTGCCTTTAAACACTTGATATATTCATAATTAAGATAGATTTAACTGGTTACATTTAATTAAGGAAAAGTGAGTTCATTTTTAACTGGTACCAAGTCATCTATTCCACCTTGTTTTGCCTTTGGAGGTACCAAGTCATCTATTCCACCTTGTTTTGCCTTTGGAGGATGATAAAGTTCAACTTCTTATTTCACGTTGAAAAGTGAGTTCATTTTTAACTGGTACCAAGTCATCTATTCCACCTTGTTTTGCCTTTGGAGGTACCAAGTCATCTATTCCACCTTGTTTTGCCTTTGGAGGATGATAAAGTTCAACTTCTTATTTCACGAGTAGTTTGTCAAGTCAAGTGTGTAGTTAGGTTTTTTTTGACTAAAAGCTACTAAATCAAGTGTGTAGTTAGATTATTTTGACTAAAAGCTACTAAGCTAGATAGCTTTTAGTCAAAATAATCTAACTACACACTTGACTTCGTAACTTTTGGACAAAATAATCTAACTACACACTTGATTTAGTAGCTTTTAGTCAAAAAAAATCTAACTTAACACTTGACTTGACAAACTGCTAGTGCAATACAATGTGAAATAAGAAGTTGAACTTTATCATCCCTCGAAAGGCAAAACAGGGTGGAATAGATGACTTGGTATAATGTACTTCTTATTTCACATTACATGACTTGGTATAAAGTACTTATTTCACATTGTATTGCTCAAGTAGTTTGTCAAGTCAAGTGTGTAGTTAGATTTTTTTTTTACTAAAAGCTACTAAGTCAAGTGTGTAGTTAGATTATTTTGACTAAAAGTTACTAAGTTAGGCTAGCTTAGTAGCTTTTAGTAAAAAAAATAAATCTAACTACACACTTGACTTGACAAACTACTCATGCAATACAATGTGAAATAAGAAGTTGAGCTTCATCATCCTCCAAAAGGCAAAACAGGGTGGAATAGATGACTTGGTGCCAATTAAAAATGCACTCATTTTTCCTTAATTAAATGTGACTAGTTAAATCCATTTTAATTATGAATACATTACGTGTTTAAAGGCAAAGCAAACATTTCTCATTTTTTTAAATACAAAAGGTTTGTATGATTTTCTCAAATAAAAAGACATAGGTTCTTCTTTGAAGACAGCATTCTTGAAAAAGTAAATGAATACAAGTACCTCAGGATTGATTTCAACAACAAGCTTAATTGGGAGCACTACAGGAAGAAGAGAATTTTAGAAGGGTGGAAAGCATTATATGCTCTTCAAAACAAATGTAGAGAGGAAGAGTTATGGGATTGGAAAACAATTAAAGTGATTTTTAGTCTCCTAGTTTGTTCAGTGATATTATATGGGTGTGAATTTTGGGCTAACAACAATCCTATCTCAAAATGGAATCAAATTGAGAAAATCCAAAAATGCTTGATCATGAGCAAAAGTTTAAAATAAAAAGTTTAGTTTCTTATGAGATAATGCTGAGTGAAACAGGAGCAACTTCCATCAAAGAAATTGCTATGGTGCGTCTCATAAGGTATCTACAAAAAATTGGAAAAATGGGAGAAGGTAGATGGCCCAAAGTTATCTTCAATGAAGGAATGAGTGAAAGAAAAAAATCATGGATGAGACAAAACAAAAAATGGATGCAAAAATGGAATATTTACCTCAATGCATGTCCCACAAATAGCAAGGATTGAAAGAGTTTTGTTATGGAGAAGTTTCGTAAGCATATATGAGGAAAGGGTTGGGTAGAAAGAAAAAGTACTATGTTCAAGAATTCAACCCCACTTGTGATCTCCAACAAAAAGAGTACATTGGAGCTAGCATTCCATGAAGAGCAAAGATTCTTATTGCTCAATTAAGAACTAACTCGCCTCAACTACGGCGCAAAACATGTCGGTGGAAAAGACCTAAAGAAGCTTGGGAAGAACGGGTGTATTTTTTGCTTGTAACGACATAATTTTGATATTGTTGACTTCATGTTTCTGGGAAGAACGAGTGTATTTTTTGCTTGTAATGACATAATTTTGATATTGTTGACTTCATGTTTCTGTATATTTGTACTTGGGTGTACTTGTTGAAGATTTGTAGGTACATAATCTTCAAGATGTTGAAGTTCATCTATCTCATAATTGAAGATGACTTGATCATAACAATAATGAGCATGATGGAAAAAGAGGAGTTAGATGCTCTTGTTGTAAAAGGAATGATGTCCCTTAAGCGTTGAAAGGTTGAAGTTTCTTCGATGTTATGAAGCTATCGATCTCCCTTAGTTGAGAGGGAGCTTGGATATGAAGAAAGGGTATATTCATGAAGTTGCAAACAAAGACCTGGCTGTGTTGAAAGTACTAAGGCTAAGTTTGGTGTTGCTGTAAGAAGTTAAAGAAGAAAGCCTCCAATGAAGATGTGTTTGGATAGTATGATGAAGATCTAAGCAACATATGTATATTTAAAAAAACCCCGGAGGTTTGATTTAACCTATGTATAGAGTTTTTTGATAAATGGGGGTTGTTATTGTGCAGGATCTCTTCGTAAGATGGTTAAAACGTTTTGAAGCATGCTTGGACTGGTGGATATATCTGATTTAGTTGTTAATGATAGATGAAGTATCTTGTGGCGACAAGACGCTTGGGAGGACCTCTGGCTCGCTTGTGATGATGCTTAGATCCCAAAGTAGGGAGGGTGGCGCTGGTCTTAGAGCTTTGACCTTGGATATGCACCTAGATCACTGGGTTGGTGTTAAAGCGGGAGCCTGATGGTACCTAGAGTGGCTGAAGCTTGGAACACACCTTAGTCCCACCCAATTAGATACCTTGTTCAAGTATTTAATTTGTAGCACTACGTGTGTTGTGACTCTTCGTAGAATTTATCATTTTGAGATGTTCCATGTACCTCTATATATAGGTAATTATGAATACCTCCCTAGTTAAGGAGTGTTGAAGAATGTAACTAGTGTCGGTTTTCATAATTGTATTTGAATTCATGATGTAATTTATTTTTCAAAAGAAAAGAAAATGGAATTTTATTATAAAAAGAAGTTGACTTATTAAAGCATGGGTTGCATGCTTGGGTTAATGGTCAATAGGTTAAATCACCCATTGTGTGCTCTTGGGATTTTATTTTGAGTCAATGTCAAAGTCATGATGTCATAGACCCATTGGGGCTCTTGTAAACAAGAGAGAAAATTTATTTTTGTAAAGTGTCTTAGTGTCCACTAAATGATCAGGTCAACTAGCCCTACAAATCGGCCTTGAAGGAACCCTTCCAGTGCTCAAGAAGACTATAAACATGATGCAATTCGACCTCTTTTGGTAGCACATCAATCACACATATTTCTGATCCAATTTGAAGTAGATAAAGAATGCTAGGAGCCTAGGAAGAAGCATGAAGTCCAATGAAGGAATAGGAGGATTCTTCATCTGTGAAAGAAATTTTTGAAGATGTTAGGGTTTCCACAGGTCTTAATAAAGCAGAAGCTAGAAGTTGACTTTGTTGAAGTTGATTTCTTGGATAGGTGGCTGATCTGATCATGGTGTGTTGGTTTTTAAAGTAAAAAAGGTCTTGGTCCTCTCAATCTGATTTGAATCTATAGTGGAAGAGTTTGACTGGGTTTTCCCCTTCATAGGGGTTTTTCCCTAACTTGGAGCCCAACTCTCGTGTCTTATTTGATCTTCTTTTTTGGAATTTGTCTTGATGAAAAAATAAACACAAAAATAATAATGAAGAACTAATATGATGACCACAAGAATTTGTTGAAGGAAAAAGAAATCATTTTAAGAAACCTAATATATATGCTGCCCTAGATTTCTCAACAATGGAGGAGTTTTCTTTGAGAGTATGTTGCACGTGGAGAGGACCAGTGGCTTTTTACATGAGCTTGGAGTTTGAGGAGGACCACACATGTTATTATTGCATTTATTTACTTGGTCTTATTTTTGTATTTGGAGATTCTCCTTGGAGGGCATGGATGTGGAGACATTACTCTTGTCATTTGTGGAGGGTCTTACTTGTTGGAGTGCACCCTATGATTATTTTATTACTTCCTTGGAGGGTGTACATATGGAGGAGCATATCTTATTTTTTCATAGAGCCTTACATGTTGGAGGTTGTAATTACTTAATTATTTTATCATTTGTTGAACTTGTTTTATGCAAGGGGTTACTCGAGAGAATTCTTTTATTGTATTTTCATGCAATCATTTTGGAGGCTACACTTAGTGAGTTCCTTTAGGTGGGCCTCGGAGTACATCCTCCCATGTCAAGGATTATTTTGTTTGTATTATTTATCTAGTACATTGGAGTGCGCACTACATGTAGGGCCATTCAACATCTTGACATGGTAAAAGACCTATTTTAGGTGATGAGCCCCTTCTCCATTTGTGAGCACTACGAATTTGGGGCATGAGAAGCTCTCCTCTTCGGCTACATTTTACATCAATTTCACAAGTTTAATGGAAGATTTTGTAATAATATTTTTTTTTGTAAACTAGCTAAGTTGACTTGTGATAAAAAATATTTTGAAGTCAAACACATGCAAGACAACCCTTGACATCTTGGGCTTTGATGGATGAAAAATTATTATAAGCTTAAAAACCCTAGATTAACCCTGAAACAAAAGTTAACCATTTGGAATTTTGACTTTATGGTTGACTAGATAAGGAAAGATTAGTGCCTAATTTTTTTGGGTGTATGGGGTCAACCAAGGCTTCTAATGAGCCCCAAAAATTGGTAACTTTATGGGCTCATTTTGCTTATTATTCTCGATTAATCCACCATTTTTCATAGTTTTATGCATGCTTTTGAATATATTTATGTTAATTGGATGAATGAGACTAGTCACTTGACCACAAAGTCTAATACATGCTTATTGCAGATTTTTGGACATCTTTTGGACCAAGGTCAAGCATTTATGAGCAAGTTGGCAGCCAAATACGAAGGAACAAGGCTAAGGATTTGTAGGAGGGGTGTCTCCTGCACTAAATGACCCCTTCCTCGAGTTCTCCACCATTAGCTCGGAGTTCAACAACCCACCAAAGATGATTTCAAGGGACAGCCGAGCAGGGTTTGTGAAGCGGCCGATTAACTGCAGTTTTGAGCAGCCAAGCTCCTAAAGTTGAGGACTATTGGAACTCCTCGTGTTGCATAAGTAGGAAGGCTTCAAGCCTTGGTAGTTCAGCTATTGAACAGTTGTTTTTTGCACTTTAGTGCAGCTCTGCATTTTAGCTCATTTTCGAGCTCTGTTGTAAACAATTTTGTGACATGACTATTATTTTTTGAGTAATGGAGATGAATTTCGCTTTGCACCAGCTCTGAGCTTTCTTAGGAGGTTGCAGATCTTGGGGTTGGGCCCAAACCAAGTGCCAATACCTCCTTTGTGTACTTTTATATGTTTTTCTTGCATTCATAGAATAATTTCTGTTAGTTAGGTTAAGATCTTGCTTTGTTAAAAGCTTTCATCCATCACAGTTAAAAGCTTCGTCTAAGAACTCATAGAAGTTGGCTTAAGCTCCTAGCTAACTTGTGCTAGATGATCAAGTGACAACGTGCAGCAAGAGCTAGTACTTGTGCATATAGCACCGTCACTTCCAAGTTTGTTATGAACTATCGGGTTGATAAAAGTAAAGGAGTCCCAGGAGTTGCAACATCATTGCTGCCATATAAGAGCCTACCATCTTTTAGGCGCCGTTGCCGGGGAAGCATTAGAGTATTTGTGATTGCAACTTTTTTTTTCTATTTTCTACCACAATCTTATGCTAAGTAGTTTATTTTAGCAAGAGGAGAGTAGTTGTTTCATTTCCATTCTGCAATTTTATTTCGGCAAAAATAGATTAGAAATTTCCTGCTTTCATTTCATTTCAGCAAGCATAGATCAAATATTTCCCGCTTTCATAGATTAGCATTTCAATTCCGAAATTTCAATTCTGCAATTTCAATTTTGCAAGCGTAGCTTAGCATTTCATTTCTGCAATTTCAGTTCTGCAACATAGATTAGTCATTTCCTGTTTTTATTTCAATTCTACAATTTTCATTATAGCGAGGTTTATTTTAGTTAGTTGCAATTTGTTGTTCAATCAATTTTAGTTTTGCAGGTACAAGCAGAGAAAAACACAAAAATCAACCAAAAATATTTCATTTCATGCCTCGTAGAAACAGAGACAATTCAGGAAAATTCTTATCCAACACCCCCACCACATCATTGAATCATCCTTCTCTCTTCTTCGGTGATAGTGATCCAGAAGAACCTATAGGTGAACCTCCAGAGATATACGAAGATCCTATAACAGAAGAAGAGCAAGAAAACGTTCCTCCTGAGACCATGGCTGAACACAGAAACAGTATAGGAGATGAGGAGAGAATAGAAGGCGCCTTTCCCATTCGAGAGACCAATGAGGACACAAAAAGGAAAAACATAAGTCCCTCAGCGTTACCTCACTTCCATGGATTGACCATTGAAGACCCTGATACCTTCTTGTTTGAGTTTGCTGTCCTTTGTCGAACTTATGACTATTATAGAAGACGAGCAAAAGTTAAAACTCTTTCCCTCTACCGTCAAGGATGCAGCACTACGTTGGTCATGGGGTTACCTGGAAACAGTATCACAACTTGGGCTCAGATGCAGCAAGCTTTTAACAACAAATACCGAGATTACTGTAGGTCAAAGGAAACAAAGGGAGAAATCTTTCAGATGACCATGGGAAGTGATGAATTTTTAGAAAACTATGAAGAAAGGTTCCAACTCAGTTATAAATGGGCTAGGTGCACATTTGACCCTGAATCTATGAAGTTGGTTTTGCTTCGAGGAGTCCCTGAAGACCTTCTAGATACCCTCCATTTGCTGGCTGGGGGAGACATCTACCAACTACCTTGTGATGACATAAAGACTGTGTTTAGAAACCATCTAGGGTAGCCCAGAAAAGAGGTAGGGGGAGTTAACTTTCAGCCAGTGCCACCTTCTCCAAACATGAGTTTGCAAATCAGATGGAAGACCTTAAAAGTGAGGTGAGGCAGATCATTGCCATGCAAATGGATACCTTTTGAATCCAACAGAAGCAAGAGGACGCTGAGAGGGCTTTGGCCATCTTTTGTCCCAGATGTATAAGGAAGCATCCTAGGAATGAGTGCTCATTGCACTCCGTAGAGGTATGTTTCGTTTGTAAGGCAGACCACCCTACAAACCAGTGCCCAACCTTACTCGGACTTAAAGCTATGTACCAAGGGGCTGAAGGAGCCACTGAACCACTCTACTTCCTAAACCAAAGGAGGCCACATGGACCTAGACCTTACCAGCAGGGGATGCAAGGGACATCTCAGACTTATTACAACCCCAAACAATCCACTCACATACCTTATTGGGGTCCCCCTGCTCATCCTTCCTAGTCCGCACCCCCTCCTTGGTCATACCCATCTCAATACCATACTCAACCTGCTGTTCATTCGTTTCATTCTCATGTTCAGCCACAACCTAAGTGGAATGCACCTCAATAGGGGTGGAGGCCCCAATACAACTCTCCTCCCGCTATTTTGCCTCCACCACTTGCTCAACCACAACCATTACCTTTTGCTCCTCCAAGACAACCCCAGATGCCTGCTCAATCGAACCCGAACCCCAATAACAGACGGGCCCAACAGGTATATACTGGGGAGACAACATGACCTACCTATGCTATGGAGATTTAGGAGATCAACCTACGATCTAGGAAGATCCTCCCAGATAGCCAACCTCCTCCTAAGGAGGATGAAGAAGAGAAACAGGAAAGTGAACCCAAAGCCATTCCACCCTTTCCTGAGAGACTAACTGGAACCATGCAACCAAACCTAGAAGAGACTGAACTTCTGGGAGAACTTAAACAATTATGTATAAAAATACCACTTCTCCAGGCCATAAAAGATGTACCAATCTACAACAAATTGATCAAAGAGAAGTGTTTCAGGCACCCATGCAGGCGCAAGAGAGATGCCCCAACTATCAATGTCATAGGACAACTGTCCAACTTGATGTTGGGACAAGTAATCTGTCCAAAATATCTGGACCTTGGGAGTCCTGTAGTCGATGTCCACATCAATGGCACCATAATCCCCCAGACCTTGATTGATCAAGGGGTTGCCATTAATGTGATGACTAGGGACACTATGCTCAAACTCAACCTTAAGAGTTCCCTAAGAAAGACTTCGACAGTATTGCAGTTAGCAGACTGCTCCACCGTGACCCCCGAAGGGATTGTGGAAGACGTCATGGTCTTCGTTGATTCTTGGGAGTACCCTGTGGACTTCTTGGTCCTTCAGCCAAAGTCAAAACTCACTGGATACCTTTTCATTTTGGGGAAGGCCTTGGTTAGCTACTACAGATGCTTACATCAGTTGTCGAGCTGAGAGTATGACCATTAAGAATGGGCCTATGTCCAAACAACTAGTCCTATATCCCACTGCCCAACCTCTGCTAGAACATTACTTACCTCTCTGGTTGGAGGAAGAAGATGAGGATGAAGTCTACTCTGCACCATTGTGCACAGTGGAAGCCACTAGGGGAGGTCTTCAAACCGAGGATGACCTTATTGAGAATTTGATTCAAAATCCACCTCCCAGTGCGCTGCCATTAGAGGAGTTGGTAGAAGTCACCCAAGCCAGTGCCTTAGTGGATCTCTGTGTGGCTGATCCGCCCTCTCCCTGAGTTAAGAATGTGGAGTTTGGCCGTGAAAGAACATTGAAGATCAACTCATCCCTATCCCTCTCTGAGGAGAAAGAGCTATATAACTTATTGAATAGCGATTTGGATGCTTTTTCTTGGAGCTATAAGGAAATGAAAGGAGGCCACCTTCAGTCTGTACCCATCACATCTACATTAAAGAGGATTGTAAACCAGTCAGGCAACTTTAAAGGAGAATGAATCCAGCCCTTAAGGACATTGTCAAAGAAGAACTGCAAAAGTTGTTGGATGCAGGGTTGTTGATTATCGAGAACTTTACAAAGCTATCAAGAAGGACCATTTCCCTTTGCCTTTCATAGATTAAGTGTTAGATGGCCTAGCAAGGAAGAAGTTCTTTTTCTTCCTAGATGGGTTTAGCGGGTACAATCAGATCCAAATCAGCCCAGAATACCAAGATAAGACCACTTTCACTTGTCCATGGGGTACTTTTGCCTACCGGGTCCTTCCCTTTGGGTTATGCAACGCTCCTGCAACTTTCCAGAGAGCAGTATTGAGCATATTCGCTGAGCTAGTTCATGATTCGGTGGAAATCTATATGGATGACTTTACTCCTTATGGGTCCAACTTCCAAAAAGCATTGACTAACCTGGGAAAAGTTTTAGCCAAGTGTATTGAAATGAACCTGTCCCTTAGTCCTGAAAAATGTGAATTCCTGATGACTGAAGGGATCGCGCTAGGTCATACAATTTCTCAACAAGGATTACGGGTGGATCCCAACAAGATTGCTATCATCCAAAGGGTCCCACCTCCTCAAAAGGTAAGAGATGTTCGGAGTTTTCTAGGCTTAGCAGGATATTATAGAAGACTAATTAAAGATTTCAGTAAGCTAGCCTCTCCATTGTTTGGTCTTGTGGGGAAAGATGTTGAGTTTATATGGATTGACAACTGTTAAGAGGCTCTGGATGCGTTGGAAGGTAAGTTGGTAACCGCCCCAATCTTGAGAGGTCCAAACTGGGCCCTACCTTTCCACATTCACATAGATGCCTCGAACAAAGCCATAGGAGCAGCCTTAGGACAAGTTGAAGAGAAGCTACCGTACGCCATATATTTTGTCAGTAATAACTTGTCCAAGGTAGAGTTAAACTATACTGTAACCGAGAAAGAGCTCCTAGCTGTAGTCCATTTCCTAAACAAGTTCAGACACTACATTAGTGGTTATCAAACATTCGTACACACTGATCATGCTGCAATTAGGTATTTGATAAATAAACTTGATGTAAATGCTCGTATCATTAGATGGTTATTTTTATTGCAACAATTTGATTTGACCATTGTTGATAAGCCAGGTAAGGAAAATGTTGTTGCTGATTTTCTGTCTAGACTAAATTTTCCTGCAGGTGAAGAAGGGATGGTGGATGATCAAATGCCAGATGAACACTTGTTTGCTATTTCAGTACTCTCTCCATGGTTTGCTGATATAGCAAATTACTTGGTTTCATCACAGTTCCCGCCACACCTATTCTCAAAAGAGAAGAGCAAGATCGTGAGGAAAAGTGCCCCATTCACTTGGATTGGGGGCAACGTGTTTAAAATTGGCCCTGAGGCGTTGTGTCAAGGAGGAGGAAGTTTTTGACATCCTCCTAACTTGTCATGATGGGCCCTGTGGAGGCCACTTTGCAGCAAAAAGAACCGCCTTCAAAATTCTACAGGCAGGCTACTATTGGCCCACTCTTCATCAAGATGTCAGAAGATACATCAGCCAATGTGACTGATGTCGAAGGATGGGGAAACCAACTCCAAGGGATGAGATGCCCCTCTAACCTCAAGTGACTTTCGAGCCATTTGAGAAATGGGGCATGGACTTTGTGGGTCCTATCAACCCTCCTTCAAAACAAAAGTCTTACATCATTGTGTGCACGGACTACTTGACAAAGTGGGCAAAAACAAAGGCAATCAAGGCAGCAACAAAAAAAAAAGTAGTTGAGTTCCTGAGGGAAAATATCTTCTGCAAGTTTGGCTACCCACGAGAACTAGTTACAGATCAAGGAAGTTATTTTACCTCCAACCTGATTGAAGACCTACTCACTCATCACAAGATTAAGCACAAAACTTCCACCCCTTATCATCCGCAAGCAAATGGACAGGGGGAAGTCACTAAAAGAGCTTTGGAAGAGAATTTGACTAAAGTGGTGAGCAGCAACAAAAAAGATTGGGCGTTGTTATATGATTCAAGATACAAGGATTTCAAAGGAAAGTTGAAGACAAGATGGCTGGGACCGTATACAGTGGAGAAATGCAATGACAATGGTTCAGTCCTTATCAGGACCATTGTTATGAAACCAGCTCAAGAAAAGATAGAAAAGATAGATCAACGCCTTAGAATTCAGCCTCTTCGAGGGGGCAACCTCCTTTACATTACATAAATGAACAATTCTTGGATGATACAAATGAAAAGACCTCCTTTCTATATATAGGAGTCTAAGGGATCATTATATAATCAGAGCCTACATAACAATAATAATGTAAGGGCACAATAATAACAATAGTGGGCTTCTATGGGGCACAATAGTAACAATATGGCCACTACATGGGTACATCAATATAATAAGGGGGTTGTACTAATAATAATAAGGGGTTACACTCGTAGTATAGGGGCCTAACATGCCCCTCTCCTTCAAAAAGTGTTGTCCTCAA